>PVIR01015117.1:0-38921 GCA_004026965.1 Petromus typicus | reverse complement strand
TTAATGCAAGTGGGTTCCCACAGTGGTCCTGCTTCCAGGAGCATTGTTACCTAGACCTGTGTTTCACAGCATTGGAGTATATATTCAGGAGCCTGAAAATTGATATTCCTCTTTTATGTAAGGCAATCTTTAGAAATCTAATACCTCCTTTGAAAAGTCCAGTGTGTTTAAATTAATGCAGTTTGGCTGGTTTGAAATTGAAGATAGGTTAGCATTAAGACCAGGATTCCTTTGTAATTACTTTTTGTATTGGTAATAACTGTTTCTTTAGAAATGACATTAACATTCTACCAAAACACAGCAGTAATCCAAAAGTTAATGTTCTGTTCATTTATAATTATATTTAATTCATATTTATGAGTTGTTGGGAGAGAGGAATAAGAAAGAAGTGAGCTTTTTAAAAAGTGTTGCAGAAGAAATAATTTAAAAGAAGATGTTTTCCTGAAAGATGTACAAAGTCACTTGAAGCAGGAAAAAATGATTTTTAAACACATAGCTATATAAAATCAGATTTTATTAGCTGCAGCTGCAAATCTCTATTTTTATTATTTCCTAGTGGCAGCAGCTGAATTCAGTGGATAGATTTTCTCCATTTCTTCTTCTTTACTAACCAAATTGTTAACGTAAACATCATCATGACTTTGGTTCCAGTGAGTCAATTAGATTTGTGCGGCGCTTTTAACTGGGAAAAATTCTGCGTCTTCAGGCAGTCATTGAACAAGTAGCTTTGTGTTGTTCCCTTTGAATTGTCCAAGAAGCCTGATGTATTATTAATGAATTAATTTCTTGGTGGTGGAGGCCTTTGAATAGCGGTCTGTGAATGGGCAGTTGCCTGGTGGGGCCAGTTTTGGCTGCTGTCATTTAACATGTGTTGCTCTATTGTGAAGTCGTACCCAGCCGTAGGACAATGCTCATTTAATCCACCACGGTGGGACCTCCACACCCCGAGCCCAAGTTGGATGCCAGGGTCAGTTACCCAGCAGCTCGGGCTGGGTCCCCACGCCGCCTCACTGCCGAGTTGCTGTAATCGTTTCGCCTGCCGTTAATTTTCCCTAAACCAGCAAAAACGCATGTGCGAGCAACAAAATGTTCTCAAAAGCGATTCCAAACTGGTCGGCTGGAGTGTCGCCTCCATTCCAGAATGGAGGCAGCTTTCCAGGGAGTGTGAGTTCTTCCTTCCTCCTGGAAATGGAAGCGTCTGGGCCCACGAGATCCCTGATGTTCTGAGGTCCAGAGTAGCAGATGGCATTATGATTTTCCAAATCCTGATGAACATTCTAACTGAACTTGTTCATTTCACAGTATGTAGTTCAGTTTTTTTCTTCATTTCCTCTCCCTCCCTCCATCTCTCTCTCTCTTTGTTCCTCTTTTATTAACTAATTTTAAACTGACATGGTATATCCTTCAGCCAGCTTTAAATTCTATTGTTGTTTATTAGATGGAACCAAGGATGGCACATATTCTCATATAATTCTTAGCCGTTGAATTGCAGCTGTTGGAGCCTGAATTTGTTTTAAAATGTGTAGGCAAAATAGTACCAGCACTCAGGCACCACGGGCACTGAAGTTCTGTTTTTCCCCTTATCTGTGGCTCTCGGTGCAGGTGGCAAATGGCAGTAATTATTTTAACTAACAGTTGAGTGAACATTCCTGGGACTTAGAGTGCAGCGACGTGGACTTTGGGTTTACAGCGAGTTCTCAGTCTGACTTGATGGTGTTCTGGCTTGTTGGTTTTTCAGGACGCGGACCTGCCTGGTTCTTCCACTTGAGCACTGTGAATGTGGTTCAGATGCCCTAACCTATGCAAAGAGGAATTACTCCTCTCATTTAGGAACCTATTAAGGGTTACTTCTCTCTCCTAGCTTCCTCTTTTGTTTTTGTTTAATATATTTTATGATCTACCTTTAATCCAAGAGCTGTTTTAATCAGCACTTGCGCATATAGAACCTGATGAAATGCCGGTGTGTATATTAACATTATAATTAGGTCCAGGATCAGACATGTGTCGCTGGACTTTTACAGTGGAAAAAAACTGACCTTACCAGTGTATGAAATGCAAACACTATATAGGGACAAGGTAATACCACAGGTAGGAACTGCGGAATAATTACCTTTAGACCAGCCTGAGCAAGAGACTTCCCACGAGGGTGAGCTCATTTAACGGTTCCTAAAACTCAATCTTGTGGATGTCAGTGGTCATGCTTGATTATTTGCAGCAGCATTTGATGAAAAAGCAATAGAAATGCATTGGGAAGCCACGGAAAAAAGGACAATAACAGATTTTGCTTTTGTAAATGAAATCCCTTCGATAGGAGACAGTCTGTCTTACACTGCCTGAACCCCCAAAGAGGGAGGTGTGTGTGATGTCACTATGCAAGGGTAATTCTGAACATGGCTGTGATGTTCGTGTAGGCACCTCCAACTAATGCTGTGCACAAGAGGCCTCAAGTAAAGAGAAAGATGTTCGTTGGCTTTGGAAGGGATGCAGTTGCAAATACAGTTTAAAAGATTAATTCATTTTCTGGTGCTCCACCCCCCTCTTTTCAAGGAATTTTATAAAATGCCAAGCTCTTTGCCATATGTTTAAAAAAATCCCTCTAAGTAATCTAAATCTTTTAAATGATAACAGAATCAATAGGCTAAATGAAGAATTTGTTGTGACATTAATGACAAAAGATTGATACTCTTCTCTTTTGTCGTAGTACCGAGGAAACTTTAAAACACATTCAGGTGAAAAAAAATAATACAGGAAAAAATATCTATGACCTCAGATTTCAATTACATAGAGACGGATTTCTTTAGACCTGTTCGTTTGTATTTCGTGTTTTTTATAAGCCATCTGATAGTGTGGTTCTCTGTGGCTAATAGCTGGTTCTCCTTGATTGAAAGGTTTATAGCTAAGGGTGGGCATTTTGGTGGCAAAAATTCAGACCTTCAGCCCCTGCTTCTTAGCCCGTCTGAGACAGTTAAATGAGCTGCTACTGTGAGCCCGGACCCAGCAGACAGAACTTCACACCAAAATGCCCACATGTGTAATTTGTCATATCTAGCAACCCAGAGCAGCGAGTGGGTGGCGCAGTGTGAAAACCAAATCATCTTTCACTTTCTCCGCTTAGGGCTTGATGTCGAGCAAGATGAGTGAAATCGGGGCACACACACACACACACACACACACACACACACACCCGGCAGCTTCCTTCTGATGACGTCATCTGCAGACCCCTAATCTCAGAGCCTTAGCCCACCCAGCACTGTCCCTCACAGCACTGAGGAGTGGCTCTGTTCCACCTGCATCGTGAAATTACAGATATACTTAATGCCAAAACTAGTGATCATTCCTCCCAAGAATGGTCACATGTTTACCTACACTGCGTGCTCCAGGTATCCCTTGAAGATATGTCAATCCGCTGTGGTTACAGCTTCCTCATCTTACCCAGGACTGACCTGCTCTCCGAGCAGCCAGGAGCACCTGGCCACCCATGGCCACCTTTCTGCCTCTGCTGAGACTTGAGTGCCATTTGTCTCCATCACTGTCCAGCAGAGCAGAAGCATAGGATCGAGGGACCTTCAGACCATTAAAATATTAACATTGCTGATTTCCCAGACTCTTCACGGGTTATACTGTGAACAGGTAGTTTTGAGTTTATAGATTCAGTTCTGTGAAGATATTTAAAGGCAAAGATCTTTCTTTTTGGTGCTTAAATTTAAACAAACAAAAACTAAGTTTTCTCCCCAGGAGGACACAGATTTGTCATATGGCCTGTGCCAGCTGTCTCACAATGATACTACATTAAGACAGAATATAGGGGAGGATCAAAAGCCAGTTTGGGCTTTGACAGGCCAAGTACTATGTGCCTAACATGAAGCCAACACTGGAACTACAAATGACCTTTTATCCCACATTGCATATAAAAGTGGAGTGACCAGAGATTGCTTCATCAGTTACCCCAGTGCTTAGAACCAGAAATTAGTGGGTCCCGCCATAAGAACATCAGATTTGAATTAAAAGCTTTACTTTTTTGTGGGAGGATCTGGTTCATTTGCTAGGTTGCCCATCCTGAGCTCAGACTTGCAATCCTCCTGCCTCAGCCTCCCGAGTACTGGGATTACAGGTGTGCACCACCACAACTGACAAAAGATTTATTTTTTTATTTTTTATTTTTTTTAAGTTTTTTGAGACAGGGTCTTGCTTTATAGTTAAGGCTGGTCCTGAACTCAGCCTCAAACTCAGCAATCCTCCTGACTCTGCCTCCCAAGTGCTAGGTTTACAGGTGTGAGCCACCATGCTCAGCATTGTGATATGTAGTACTGATTGCTGGTGGGCATGATTCACCATGCCCACTACTCTGGTATGTGGTTACCAGGGATCAAACCTGGGACCTTGCGCTTGCAGAGCAGGTGACAGAACCACTGAGCTAAATCCATGGCCCCAAAAGATTTACTTTTAAAATATGGAGCGTGACTTATATTGGACTCCATGTGATTTTGGAGCATTAACCCCTGTTGAGTTGACTTCTTAATGGCAATAAACTTAGAAGTAGGCTGTTTTTTTAAAAGTCAGCTGGCTTGCCATGTTTTATTTTTCAGGGTGGTTTAATCTAACCACAGTGCAGCCACACCCTGACTTTTGAGAAGCTGTCTTCTCCCTCATGTTTTATCACCAGTGCATATAAAACCTTGCTTGGAAGGAATGTCCATTCTGCAAAAGGAGAAGGGACTGGGACATTTTTCTTGGGGAGTGAGGACTGAAAGTAGGAAATCAGAAAAAGTACCTCACACCCTCCAGACTCCTGTGCAGGGCCCTTGGCATGCTTAGGATCAGAAGTGTTTTGGGTCCTGAGGTATATACATAGTTAGTCAATGGAGAATGATTAATCCCAAACTCAAACTCTCCAAAGTCCACATTCCCCTTCCCGCTACTCTCCTTTATGGATGCAATGCACCAGCCAACCCGAATCAAACACACGGGCCCCCAGTACCACGGGCACCCCGGCCTTGGCACCATTGCTTGGCTTTCCCTTCCTCTTACAGGGCTGTTGTTAGGGATCCAGATCTCATTCCTCTGAATAAAACACACATTCTGTTTGGTTATGGAACAAGTATCAGCCAACCCACAATGTGGAGCTCATCGTCTTCGACATGGTGGGTGCTCAAGAAAATTGTTAAATGAATGAGCACATCAATAATGAATGTATCACTTTTCTGCGGTATCAGACACTTACCCATCAGTGTCCAAATTAACAGCACTGTCCAGTTCTGTGGTCTTTTTAAATTAGGAGTGAAAGGCCAAAATGAAGTTCTCAAGAATATATTCTTAAGCAAAGATCCCTTTGTTTTTCCAGTAGTGTACTTGGGCCAGGCTTCTTTGTATAAAACAGAGTTCTGCTAAGAAACTGAATTTCTTGTGAGTCACATAGTATCCCTTTACCTTTATCTGTTTAAAACCTTCTGTTTTGACATAATTTTAGGGTCACAAAATAATAAGAAGAATACTGGAGAAATCCTGTACATACACATACACCCAGTTTCCCTGGTGGGAACAGTTCAATATCACAACTAGGAAACTGACTTAGACACAGGATACGAACTGCTGACCTTAATCAGGTTTTATTGCTGTTCCCTGCACTGTTTGTGTGTGGTGTGGAGCGGTGTTAGAAATAAACGTTGAAGACATAGGTCCTCTTAAAGCCAAAAATCATCATGATTTCAAAACAAAAGAATAGCTCAGGCTGGTGGTGTAGTTCAGAGTTAGTCACTCACCTAGCATGAGGCCCTAGGGTATACCTCCAGCACCCGCAGAAAGCATTTCTATTTCGTATATTTGGAGAAGCTAGCTTACCTGCCTGCTTCCAAGGCCCCAGAGTGCACTGCCAGGTAAACTAACTCTGTGTGTGAACTAAGATTGAGATGGGGCCTGTCCTGACCCCCCTACATACACGATGCTTGTGGGGTGAGCAGGTACAGGCGCACATGCGCACACAGATTTTCTGCCGCTTGCCTTTTTTATGCCTGAGTACCTTGCTGACAAGTGCTAATAACAAAATACCCAGAGAGTCCAGTTGAAGTTAGCATACATTAAACATTCTGAACTTGTCCTTTTGCCCATAGATTGCGCATAATTAATAATTAAACAGTTTCAGTTGTAATGGGTTGACCTTCCTGAACCGTTCATTATTCACAAGGCAAAGGCATCACTCAAACTTCTTTCCCATTGTCCTTCACTGTTCTGGCATACCACGAGCTCGCGCTCCAGTTGCTTAGCAAAAGGGGCTGACCAGGTAGTTACCGAAACCTCTGAGACTTGGAGACTGTCCTCCTTGATGACCAGAATTGCTTACTGAGAAGCTTTATGGCAGCTGTTTTTATAGAACCATTGCTTCTGCGATAACATGATGCAGCTCGTGTCCCCTTAGCAGGGCTCTAAAGTTGATCTGGGACTCGACTCCCAGGCTAAGGCTTTTGGTCGTTCTCTGCCTCTATGCTTAGGAGTTCAACAGAAAAGCATCCCAAAAAGCCCTTAAGGTGAAGTATGGCACCCAGAGTCTTAAAGAGAGTGACTTTTATTAACAATTTAGAGTCAGTTTCAGCCAGCACTGAGTTACTGGAGTAACTGCTTCTTTGATTCGCGTTTGTTTTTCAAATGTATTTCTCCTTCTTTGTCTAACCCATATTCCACAGAGAACATTTTTTGAATAAGTAGCAGCAAACACTACTGGATTCTGTGGGTTCCCTGGGATGCTTCTCGGGCCTCCAAACACAAGGATGAGGTGGTTTCCCTTCCTCTGAGTCACAGGAAGCCGGAGGCCACAATTATCGTGTGCTGCCTTCTTCCCAGCTGCCCATAGGTTTGAACCAAATAACAAGAAGATTCTTTCACCTCCTGATCCACACAACTTCTGATTTTATTGTCTTTAAAAAGAGAAAAGCAGCTTCAAACCCCTTCAGCGCAGCAAACATTCTCAAATGTCCTCCTGTGCGCTGCTTTGGCCTGTGCACTTTTGTAGACGTTCTCGGAGGCCATCAGTGTGCCGGGTTAAGTGGGCCATTTCCCCACCCCCCACCAGCCAGTCTTCTGCGGCTCAGAATAGCCCTCCTCAAGGCAAGCAAGAGACATGGGTTTTAAAGTAAAAAGAAACGTCTGGCGTTGTCCACGTGAGAAGAAATCTCCCCCTGCCTCTCTGAGATGAGTGATTCTTTGCCACCAAGATGAGAATCTACTCGCTGTGGTTTTGCGAAGTCGATTGGGCTGGCAATTCCAGAAGTGAAATAAATTATTCATGGTACCACCCAGTGTTCCTTAGTTTTATAATATGAGGAACTTAACAGGCTACAATACCAGGTCTTAAATAAAATTAACTATCCATGCAAGATGTCACATTTCCCCATTTCGTTTCTCACCCGTGGTAAAATGACATCTTCATCGAGTTGCCTGGTCTATAATTCATTAATTTACTCTTTGTATCACACTCTAAAATGAGAGTCCGATTAGCATCATGTTTTATACTAGATCTTGGGAAAAAAACAGAAAAACAGTTCAGAATTATAACCAGCTTGGTAAGTATTCACCCACATTAAGACAGCCAGCAGGCTTGTATAATCCTAAATATTGCATCTTAAGGCTTCTTCAGGCTTCCCTCAGACACTTGCAGTACTATAAACTCCAAAAGAAGAAAAATCTATAAAAGAATGGCTTAGAGAAGCTTCCTAACTGGTCAGAAACCATAATTTCTGCACCTGAAACTTTGAACTGTCTCTTTACTCATGGTGTTTGAGACAATAAAATGTCATTTCTTGAACTGGGCCTAGTAGCATCTCACAGGCCCAGTAATATATATGACTTTCTTAAAACAGGCCACAGCTGAAATTGATATCATGTTTTATTTTTGCTCTTCAAACCAATGGGACTTCTGTGACCATTTCACAGTACCTTTATTGAGGGCTGGTCATGTCACTGTGTGGCTGGCTTCTTTTGAGTAGACCAATTCGTCAGCCCCTGTTTTTTCATGTCCTCTCTCTGTAGTGCCAGCATGTCATCCTTTGAACCTGGCAGGATTTTATTTCACTCTCCCTTTCTCCCTGGAAGCCTTTCTCTACTAATGAGAATTTTGAGTTTAGAATACTAGCCTTCCCATCCTAACTGAATAGCATAAATTCAAAGAGGATGAGTATGCAAAAACCAAGAAACATTTTGTTCTTTTTCTTCTATCAACCTTTTGAAGGGTTTTCCCCCCCTTTTTTGGCTGATTTGACCCCTTCCGTTCCTTTTGATTTAATTGTATTTTCCAGTAGTTTCCAATTGTTTGAATTGAAAACAAAGCCTTAATAAGAGTTCTAGTTAATTTTCTGTCTTGTAATTACCGATCTCATTTTTCTGATAATTGGCCACAGCAATTATATGTATATTTACTAATCACATAGGAGACTGTGCAATTGTATCTCTCTGCCACCATTGATAATGACACGCATATTGCAGAGGTGCTTTCATCATCTTCTTTTTTCCACTACATCAAAGCCATTTCCTCTCGTTCTCCATAATGAATACATGCATGCATTTGACACAGTTGTGTGCTAGAGAAATTGTTTGGCTCCCACCAAATGCTGCATGCTTTGAGTTTCTTGCCTGCAGCGCTGGAAGGTTGTATGTAATGATATATTGCTCATCCAAATGGCCAAAGCACTCCAAAGCACAGTGAGATTAAAATAAGTCATTCCTTTGTTAATTTAAATAGGTGCATGTATCATACTTTGCAGGGCACTTTGTGTAGGGATGTCAGGGAGGAAAAAAGGCGCCGAAAGGTATTTTTAATAGCAAATGAGAATAGATGAGAATAGAGTCATTTGCAGCTGCCTACTTTATGTGGCTCTCTTGTTCCAACTGTAGGTCTAATGAGATGACTGTTAAAGTACTCTGCAGTGTAATTTCATTACATCCTGAGCTGTTACACTATAAACACAGTGGCGCTCTCTGTCATTCTTGGAAAAACTCCTAAATTCTTAAAGCCTTCCTTTGCAGATACTAATGGGCCTCGCTCTCTGCATCACATGGCCATGGTGGCTGTTGGTCGCTGTGTAGTTTTCTGCTCTTTGGGGTGACCCCTTCCACCACCCCGGTTTCTTTCAGTTGTAGAGGTGAGAGTCGCTCCTTAGGTCCCGAATCTGCTGGCCTCCTCCCAGGACCAGTGGGCCCAGACTGGCGTGTAAGCTAAAATTCCTTTTCAGGGTAAAACCCCTATAAATGCTCTCCTGTTAAAGTAAGAAAAAAATCTTCACTCACAAATGTACCGTGTAGGGACAAGCAATTTAGAGCAGTTGAAAATACAAATAAATGTAAATAAACAGGAAAGTGTAAATAAATAGCAAATCCAGTAAAAGAAACAAAGGTCAACACAAGAATAATTTCACAGCTCTTTGTTAATTACAAGACCATTTGTGTGTTACTTAAATAATCATTAATTTCTCATTTACACTTTCCCTACCTTCCTTCCTACCCTGTGGCTATCATTGTCCTTCCTTCACCTCCCCTCCCTCTTTGCTCTCATGTTTCTCACCATTATAAAAGGTGCAGGACTCGAAATTGGGCGTTTTTTTCCTCAATGTGTGGAAGGAGGCTCTGGCCGGTCATTTTAATTGGATGAGGCCCCGTGTCATCGTGTTCATCTTCCTCCTGCTCCTCCAAATGGGCTGTGGGGACGGGGAAGGGAATAGAAAGAACAAGAAGCATCCGGACTTTTGGTGACTTGTTTTTCCTCCATCCCAGGATTCGCCCGTCCTTCCGGTTGGAGAGTTCTCCGAGCCATTTGTACATTTCATCACTCAGTGGTGAGCTCGTTTGCAAACATGCCATGCCCTCAATGTAAACGCTACATGCCATTAACTCGGCCGCTCCGGGAGACCTTATGGCTCTCCCTGCTTCCTTTTGGAGACGGGAGGGACTTTGGGGCCTTGGGCAGATGGGGCAGCAAAGCCGAAGAAATTGTTTAAATTATGTAAACGTTATTTACACAAAGGGTCATAAATGTACTTCTGAGGCTCTTCGTGTTTTAATAAACTGTTGAGAGTTGGGCTCCTCCTTTGAGCACGGCACTGTTGCCATCCCGTTGGGGTGGGTTTTTGTGCTTTTTTTTTTTTTCCCTAAGAATTGTACGATTTTATAGCCCCTATTGAACAGACATATGAAGCGTATTTTTATTAATGTAACCTCAAGTTACCCATAAAACTGCCTGTCACTTGGTGGAAGCAGCATAGTTTATTAATTCATCGGATTCTCAGTAAATAACTTGTATCTGTGGTTATATTTTAAACACAATACTGGGGTCCCATTTCCCTGGATTCTGACATTTAAAAGCCAAGGAACACACAGTTCCACTTGGCCCACTTCATCCATGGGGACTGAGGGAAGCCCAGGACTTAGAACTAAGGGGCGCCTGAGCCTCTGGGCAGGCACCCCCTTGTCATTTTATACCCGAGGAAATGCATTTTTCTGCCATAGGTTCTTTCCCGGCCTTGTGCCTTTTTCCTCCCGGCAGAAGGCGTCTTTCTTTTATTGGCCCTTTCCCCACCACCCCCTCTTCCCTTCTCTGCAGGGCTCCTGTGGCCTCCAGAGGCCAGTTCAGCTCTGCCCTCTCCCTCACCCCAGGCTGGGGGAGTGCATGGGAATGACTGTCCCCAAAGCCACAGACAGACTAGGGGCCTCTGGGACCCCTTCATGACCACCTTCACTTCTCTCTCCTCTCTTCATCAG
Source organism: Petromus typicus (assembly GCA_004026965.1). Lineage (NCBI taxonomy): Eukaryota > Metazoa > Chordata > Mammalia > Rodentia > Petromuridae > Petromus > Petromus typicus. The sequence goes on along the minus strand of PVIR01015117.1, from coordinate 28,181 downwards.
AGGTCCCCCGTCCCTCCCCAGTCAGTGCCACGGCGCGTACAGACCCTGCCAGAAGGAGCCCTGGGTCCTGGGGCGGTGAGGTGGCACAGTCAGAGCCCTGACTGTGCACTGCCTCCTCCCCCATGATGCATCTGACGATTACACCAAAGTGAAGCAAAGAAATATTCCTTAATATAAATGTCAAGCGTTATCACCTTTTTGACTAAGTGTAATATGTTACCTCTTAATAAAAATGTCTCATACAGTTTATATAACACAGGGAAGACATGAGGAAGACCCCCTCCCCACCTAAAAAATGTTAACAGTTTCTATTTATTTAAGATATTTCTGTAATACTACATAGCTTTTAGAAACTGTTTTTATTCTGCAAATCTTTTGTCTCCAAAGTATGCCATGTGATGTGAGGAGGACAAACTGATTAAAAACCTGAAATGCTGAGCTCTTTTGAAGCTCTTTAATGATGTGATGGCCAGTATTCAGAAACAAATATTCATCTCTTAATTTCCTTTGAACAGAGTTCCTGGAAACACTCAGAAGGGCATCGTGGCAATGCCCCACTTTGCAACACACAAATTGCAAAACAGACCTTGGGATTGCTTTGCTGCCTACACTCCAGTTTGGGTCCCACCCTCCCGGAGCTCAGGAGACATCGGGTGTGCGACAGCCAGCCCATCTTCCAGTGTGGTCTGAGAGCAGCCTGGAAGTGTGGCTGGTGTGAGCAGCCAGGAAGAAAAGTAGCTTTGGCTTTACTGTCCTCCTAGCCAAAAAAATTAATCAGCTGTTATATTAAAGTTTTATGGAGACGGAGGGAAGGATAACCTGTGTTGAAATTTCCACAGATGTCAGGCGGAAACAGAAATGATAGTGGGTAATAGCCTTGTTTCCCCAAGAGATACAGCTACTTTGGAATGTCAGATTAGGACCGTTACCGACTCCACTGGCGAGACAGCTTGAATTACTTGCTAATGGATGCAGTATTTGAGAGGTGCATATGGTTATTTATAGGGAACGCAAATGTCCTCGATGTCATTAATGGTTCATAACTACGATTCTTGTTTACCAAATGATCATTAAATCTCTCTATTAAAAAAAAAAGTACTGTGAACAAATGCAGAGACTATATGGAGAGCTGCATTTCTGCTTGTGAGAGGCTACCTTCTATAAAGAAAAGGCATCTGCTCTCTGGGATGCGATCAGAGCAGCAGTCCTGCCTTCACCCCAGACTGAGTCTAGGATGTGTCCCTGGAGTAGGCAGCTCCCCACTCTCACTCTGTCCCTTTGGTCAGTGCTTCCTCGTATAGCTGTATACATGCCACCACTACCAATTATACCAGATTGGATGGGAGACGAATATTTTACATAAGGAATTTGATTCGTTAAGCAGCTTAAACAAACTTAGCTGCCCACAGCTGTTGAATGAATTAACAACTTGTAGCCAAAGTAAATGCAAGTGGAGATCATGGCTAAAAACCCACTTGTAATTTTGTAGCACTATCTACAAGATTCCTGACTGCTGTTACATACTACTTAACCCTGGGAATCAGAGTGAAGGAATGAATGTTTTCTCTTTTGACTTGACAGCCTTGTTTATTTTCTTACCTTCTTATCCCAGTTAGCAAAAAAAGAAGTATATTGTTCCCCTAGTTTAAGACTGAAATAAATACATAACTCAGTCAGGAAAAGAACATTCTTACTATTTTCCCACATTAATTTAAAATGTAGAATTAGAATAAATTTAAATTCATTCTTTGTATTGTAAAGTTGATTTTTTTTTAAATGTATGTGTGAGTCAGAAGGTCTCTAGAAATGACTTAAGGCCAAAATGAAAGGGAGGAATATAGGTTAAAACTTTGGCTAAGAAGTGAACAGTGTGGATTTTTACACCATCGAAACGCGGGAGGACATTGTCAGTAGTAAGAATTAACCATGAAGAATTTACAGATGATACAGATAATATGAGGGTTGTTTTTCTCCCCACTGTAGCATGCGAAAACAGCCAAAAGAAAGACCAGCACCTGAGGAGTTGATGGTGAGTAAATTTTCTAAGTTATGTTAGAATTCTCGGCTTACGTATTTATGTTTAATCATCTTTTAAAAGGATCAGCTTGGAATTTTAACAAACCACCTGCCCTGGAAAGGTCACATCATTGTCTGCACTTGAGTATGTGTTTTTGAAACTTCTACCCTCCGATGATTATTTCAGCTTTTGAAAACTCGCCACTCTTGAACTAGAGCTCAGTCTTTTTGCCTCCCTGAGAGTCACAAAGTGAGTGAGGATCACTCTGTGTCCAGACTACCTGCCACAGTTTCAGGAGATCAGAGACCTGGGAGCAGAGAAGACAGGCGCCTTATTAAGGTTATTAGTGCTACACGTGGTGTGGAGTCCTCTTGGGTTCATGTAAAACTGAACTGAGGCTGGCTGCAAAAGATCAAGCTAATGCAGATCTTTGGTCTTGACTCCGTGCGGCTGCCGGTACGGTGTGCTCAGCTCCAAGGCAGCTTGCTTTGATTGCAAATGGCAGTTTGTGCTAAACCAGGGAGAGGAACAGAGAGGCTCCCTAACAATTCCCAAATGGTCATTTATTTAGCGCAGATTGTTGATTTGACAATGCACAAGCTGTTAGGATGACGTGAGGACAGAGCATTAGTAAATAATAGTTAGCGCCTCCTCTTCCCGATGCTCTGTGTACCATTCCCTGCCCTTCCCTGATGACAACCATCACAACTCTCCGCCAGTTGTCTTTCACCTCTGTGAACAGTCTGCATTTTACAGATACCAGGCCAGAGGCTTTCATTCTTTATATTTCACCTAGTATATACTCTTAACTGTCCAAACTTCTGTATAATGCAGATTTCATCCCCACACAGAGAGTACTTTCCCCACAGAGAGAACTCTCATGGCAAGTACTTTTCTCCTTTGTATCCCGGAGCAAAATCTCAGTGTTCGTGGTAGTTTCAAGTTAAAGTTCACCACTAAAATCTCTGCAGTTCTTGAGTGCTGGTGTTTTGTCTGGAATGAACTGGTATGGGTTTTTGTTGTTGTTGTTGTTGTTTTAAATCTCTTTGATGGTTGGGAAATTCTTTGCAGTTAGTCACATTTGAGAAAACTTGGAACAGGTTCGGGAGATGGCGACTCATTTACCTTGTGCATTATTATGTTATGGCTGGATAGCTCAGCTATTAAGACAAAGGAAGAAGGTTTCATACAACAGATCTCTGTTTGTAAATGCATGTCTCGGTGCTCCAATGAATTGGCCACTTATAAATAAAACATCTGCAGATCATTCGCACACCCATAAATGTGTGCAGATGTATGGGTGGCTAAGGAACACCTCTCGGGGTGGAGGTCATAAAGAGAAGGCTAACGGGTGAGTACTTTCACTGCCTTGGAAGTGTGGGGTGTATGTGTGTGTGTGTGTGTGTGTGTGTGTGTGTGTGTGTAAAAGAAAGGAAGGACATGTCTCTAGATATATCTATATATCTTTATACTCTGGTGTGTGCTGTCACACATTTTTAATTAATACATGTCAATAAATCAGTGAAATACAATGAAAACAATCACATGAAGCATGAAAACAATAATTACATGAATCATGATCCTATACTTAAGTCAACATTACTTTTGATACCACTATCTGTTTGCTTTTAAATGACTATTCCCAGAGGTACTGCAGAAGGGAGCAGCCTCATTTGGACAAGGCTCGGAGAAGAGGCAGGAACGGTGCAGCCAGGGCCTGGGATGATAAGGTGTTCAACCCCTGCCTGCCTTTTGCCAAAAGATTGGACCCAGTAAGGGATGAGGAAAAAAATGCGATGTTCCTTGCCTTGGACCAGAGTCAAATGCTAGGGACCCAGACTTCAGGAACCAGTTCCTTTATTCCTTCTAACATATTAATGGCTTTAATTTTTCCCTTTCCCTCTCCGCCTGCAACCTTTTTGATGGTGCTCCTGTCTGGAAGCCGGGAACCTCCCCTAGAATGCACAAACATAGAGCCCATTTGTCACTGTGGGTGGGGGCCTCTGCCTTTTGATAAAAGAGCAGTTTATCTCCCAAGCATAGTAACTCCCGCCAGCAGGGTACCAACGTGGGCTGCACAGCTTGGGCTGCATCAACTGTGAGGCCTGTAAGATTGTCAGAGTTGTGGGTTTGCATTTTCCAAATCAGAGGAAGGAAATCAGAGATGGAGCAGGGTAGAAATACTGAGAGTCAGAGATTTGCCATTTGGAAACTCTTAAATGAACTCCAGGTGTGACTTTGACTGAACTCAGCACGGCCCAGCCTAAAGAAATCAAAATACAGAAGGCCCAGGTGTGCACACACCTGGCACTCAGGCTGTCTTTCTTTTCTGTTCTGTGAGGTCATCGTGTATACCAGGACACATAATATTAAGTCTTAAAATCATGGTCCCTACCAGTCTTAAAGGTGAAGTATAGCAGGCCAGGGATTTAGCCTCGTGGTTCCAGCGCCTGCCTTGCAAGCCCAAGGACCCAGGTTCAAACCCTGGTAACCACATACAACAATGTCAGGCATGGAAACTCACACCAATCAGCAATCAGACGTGGTGGCTCACACCTGTAATCTCAGCACTCGGGAGGCGGAGGCAGGAGGATTGCCGTGAGTTCCAGGCTACCCTGGACCACAAAGTAAGTTCAGGACCAGCCTGAACTACAAAGGGAGACTGTATATCAAAACACTAAAAAAATAAATTTTTTTTTTAAAAAGATGAAACCTAGGGCCAGGGATTTAGCTCAGTAATTCCAGTGTCTGTCTGGCAAGTGCAAGGTCCTGAATTTGATCCCTAGTACCACATACCACAATACGGGGTATGGTAGCTCATGCCTATAATCCCCAGCACTCGGGAGGCAGAGGTAGGAGGATTGTCCCGAGTTTGAAGCCCCCGTGGGCTACATAGTGAGTTCAGGGCCAGCCTAACTACAAAGCGAGACAGTTTATATATATAGGGGGTGGGGGTGGTAGGGTGGGTAGGGCTATGGGAAAAAATGAGAATTAAGTTGTGTCATATACTGGTACAAATTCTCATTGTGGAATGCGGTCATGGTGTATATATGTAATGTACCAATAAAGATTTCAATTAAAAAAAAACACACAAGGTGAATTGTAAAACTCCAAGTTCTAGAGACCATGAAAACCCAAATGTTCCAGCTCACGAGGCTGTCTAGCTAATTCTCTACTCAGTGCAGAGTTCTTCAGATGGTTGTAAGGTTTTTATATCCTGAGTGGGAGTTTCATAAAATCAGACTAGGAAATTCCCTTAACACTCACATTTCAGGAAGGCCAAAGTCTGTATCAGTGAGGTCAAGCCTTTTAGAGCTTTCAGCGATTTCAAAAAGGATAAAAGCAGCAGCCCACTGTGGCACGCCTCCCATAGGTTTGCTACCACTGGAGATGAGCCGTTATGATTTTCCAACGTGTATCCATGAAGCTACATAAAGAATTCACTCAAAAGTCCATCATCGGCATCCACACCTGCTTAAAAGATCTCAGGGCCAGGTAAATGATTTAATGGGGCAGATTTTTGTCCTCCTGTGTGGCAAAGTCTTCTGTTAGTCCTAGCCAAAGATACAGAGAAAGTTCCGCACGTGCAGCCTTGCAGGGGATCCGGCAGGTTCACCGGTAACTAGGATGCAGTGGCAGTTACCAGGGGACTCCAAGGTTCTGTAAGGACCCTTCTGGGGAATTGGGGGAAAGCTGTGTGGAGGAGGCAGATGAGTTGAATTTTAAGGTTTGGGGAACCTTTCCAAGTGGAGGACACAGGACAGGCAACCCTGAGTGTGTATAGTCCCCAAACCTTTTCAGACCAAGAGAAGGCTTCCGGTCCCTGGTGGGACAGGCACCCATCTGACAATGAGCTCATGGAATTCCAAGCCCACAAAGGTCATGTTCAAATAGGCAGCATATTCTCTCTCCACCAGCTGCGTCGTCTCTTAAGAACTCCACTCTGGTAGAAAGAATTCTAGTGTCCATGTCTGAAAATTCTGACTTTGCGTAGAAGCATCGCAGCACATCTGCCCCACACTCACTCACCTATGTGGGCCTTTTTACCTGACTGAAGTTTGCAGTTCACTTGCTTCTCAAGCACAGAGGAGTACTGGGCATGAGGAAGGTGTGGCCTTTCTTCAGCTCTCTCAGAGCCCGGTGTGCAAACTGGGAAGGAGGCAGCATTAAACCCCAGGAGTGGAAGCAGCCATGCGGGCAGCTGTGGATATTTAGCAGGCTGGTGACCAGACAGGTAGGATAATGACTGCAGTCTTGGAACGCCCACCTTTAAACCACACTGGTGCGGGACACAGGAAGGACCTCTGTTGGAGCTGCCCCAGTAGTGTCGCCAGGCACCACCGAACCGAGAAGGAAGTCGCCAGGCAATAGAGACTCCAAGGAGACTGCAGGGAGAATCCTCAGCAGGCTCCAGATGACCAGAGGGATAGAGTCAGCTCCCACAGTCCAAAAAGGATTGGTGGGACTGCGGCAAGAGGAAGATAATACAAATGGGGTCAGTTTTCCCACAATGTCAGTAAGCAGATTTAGGAGACCAAGAAAATCAAAATAAGACGCTTCGATTCAGAAACAAAGAGGCAACGTAAGACATGAGCATTGGAATGGGAGGGTCTGAGTCTGATATTGCTGTTTGAATTATATGTTTAAGCACCCATCGGGCAGGAAGATGAGAGCATTACTGTGTAGACTGCTTCTCTGAACCGCAGGAATTGCTTCTGAGGAACTGCTCTTCCTTCAGGGTCTTTGGGGGCTCTGACTTAGCGGGACCAGGCTCTGCCAGACCCTTCCAGCTTCACCCCAGGCAACAGGCCAGTCCCTTCCACTTCAGCGTCTTTCTTGACCAGAGTTTGGTGACTTCCAGAAGTCTCTAGAGCCCCAGGAACCATGTGTAAAATCATGTGTGAGGGTGGGATCTTGCTTTCCTTTTTTTCTTGAAAAAAGGAATTCATGGTTGTCACCAGTTTTTCAAAGGGGACCAAGACCCTAAGTGATTATTAAATTCCCTCGTCACCTTCCAGCCTGTGGCCAGGACCAGATGGGGGATCCCTCGGAGGGCACCTGCTGGGGTGGGCGAGGAGAGGAGAGGACCCTCCCTGAGGGACTCCAGGGCTGCCACCAGCTGTCAGGCAGCCCAACCGCCTCCCACCCTGTCCAGCGGGGAAGGCGAGAGCTGCAGGCACCCACACGGTCGCACTCTGTGTGCAGAGTGCCACAGATCCTTCTCTGCATTTAGACTATTTCCAGGAGCGTCCCACACCTAAGCTCTATTTAATGGAATCTATGCATAGTAAGTAATCAGGTCAGAAGCAGCAGCATCCCGGTTTGAGATCAATCGCTGGCTAATACTTTATCTAGGCCACTTTATTATCTCATGCTGATCCGATTGCCATTCTCCTCCTCCTTTGTAGCATGCACTTCAGCTGTGGGAAAGTACGTATCCCATACATATTAAAAACATATACCCATTCTATCTGTATGTAAATGCGTGAGGCACAGCTGGATATTGCAGAGGAGTTTGATTTACTAATAGTTATTATCTGTTCTAGCTGTTCAGTGGCAGAGAGAATTTCAGAGAAACAAGCTGGCACAGAAATTGTCTTTATGTTATTACTACACTGCTCTAGTAATTGTTTAAAAACATGGATTTTCTCCTTAAGTTCTACTAATGCCTGGTTTTTTAATGCATTTCCTTGTACATTCCAGAGCAGGGCCTCCTGGCTTAGCATTTCCTCTGGTCTGGTTTTCTAGTCAGACACCTAAGAAGAAACACAGGGTGCGGTTTGCAATTGCAATTTAACATTTTGCTTAGAAAGTAAGTAAACAGTAGGGCTAGAAATACAAGGAGCAGGTGTGGGTCTTGGGGGAGGGGCATCAGTTATAATCAAAATAGTGCTTTTGGATTTTTTTCCTTCATCTGATTTCAGCAGCTATAAACTTGAAGGCATCTCATTTCTTAGTGAAGGCTTTATGTACAAGAGGTAGTAATGTTTGGGAGCTAATAAACACCAAACTGCTCTAGAAAAATCTGTTTAAACATTTAATTACTTGCAAAGAGATGTTAACTTGTTTAACTCCTCTAAATTAAATTGTCACTGGTAGCTTTTCTACTTTCCCAAACTTGATTGTAATTACACTCTCAGATACTTTGGTTGGTTCTTCTCTCCGTTGATCCAGGTATGTGATAAATTAGGCACCTACACTGATCCTTTTTCAAATCCACCCTATTAGATTGTTGTCTCTCTAGCAAAGTCCACTGTGACTTTGGGGTTCACACCAAATGGCCTTGTTTGTTGTTAGTAGACCCAGTCCTGGGATTGTTGAGAAACAGGGTAACCCTGGACAATCAAGGAGATGATCATGCTTCAGCCTGCTGCGGTAGAGAGAATATGTTACAGAGGCGCATTTCTGAGGGAAGGGGAGGAGGCTAAGGTTTTATAGAGGCAGATGAACAAGAGCCATCAGCAAGTCCAGAAGTCACAGGGCTAAAGAAAGATGGAAAAAGAGCTCACCTCTTTCTGGCAGCACTGAGCTCGGAGAAGGCTTAGCACCACTACCATGACTTGCGACCTGGGTCAAAGCCGAGCCTCCAGGGCCTTTGTATGTGTCTGTGGAGCTGAAAAAAGCCACAGTTCTGCAGCCCCCTTGGACAGGCTCGGGCACTACTGTGCTTACAAAGCTCCCCACTTTTGGAAGTACTGGTGATGCTTCGAAAGCACTGGGCTTCCATCTACTGTGTTACATGCAGCAACCTTTGAAGCCAGAATCATGTGTCTGGTCACCTGATCTTACAGACATCATTTTTATTTGCAAGTACAGGCCACACAGCTCACTAGCCGGAGCACCTCAAATTTGCAGAAGTCCTGGCCAGGGCTCCTTCATGCACGAAAGCCATTACAGGCTCCGTGGAGGGTCCAGCTGACAGCCATGCAATGATGCTTTTTCCTTGCACATTCTGCAGGCCATTAAGGTCATCTGTTTGTGTCTGTTTACAAGTAGGGACCCACTAGTAGTAGGGACCCACTAGAATTTGATTTTAGCTCTTCAGTTGCACATAATTATGACAGCAGAAGCACTGTCTGGATGCTTGAGATCACACTAAATCAGACAGCTTTAATTTGAATTTTTGATGACACGTTAGCACTTCAGCAAAAACAGAGAGATTAGAACACCAGAGAACAGGCTTTGCTTTCGTTTTTCCTTAGATGTGACTGCTTAATCTTTTCATGAGACATTAGATGAGTACATATGTATGTGTATTATACATGTATATGAGTGTGTGTGTGTGTGTGTGTGTGTGTGTGTGTGTGTGTATGGTAAGAGAGATACAGATGGCTTTCCTTGATCATCGCGATCTGACAGTTTTAATTTTCCAGTGGAGCTTAACCTTCCTCCATTAGTCCAGGCGGATCTCTCGGCATGGTGACAATTTGCCTGTTCCCAGTTTGTGGTTGTTTGAACTCCCCCTGCCCGCAGCAGTTTCTTCCTGTTTGATCAGGCTGTCATAGTCCCAGCATCCCATTTCAAGGCACAGCCTCCAGTGGCCACAAGAAGAGAGTGGTTTTCTCGGATGCAGCAAAGTGCATCGGTCAGGTTGCTTTCCATTGCAAGGCCAGGTCCCTCGGTCCAAGGCAGGTCTTCACAGGTTGTTTGCTTTAGTTCCTTAGGAGACCCTGCTCAGCTCTCCGCAGTTTTTGCCCTCTGAGTGGAGTCCCGTTCTCTCCCCTGTCCTTGAAGGTTCTGTGGCTTCTCCCCATCACGGGCTCACTGCCTTCTCTAGCCCCTCCCTCCTCAGTTAGGAGGCCTTAAATCTAATTTAGCCCAGCGTGTCTGACACTTCTGTCCAGAGCTGTGCACGTGGTTCGGTGGTTCTCAACTCTGGCAGTTCATCGTGATCATTTAAGGGTTTAAACAAGAAAGAAGTGCTAGAATCCCGGCTAGACTAAGGATTTCCGGCATTTGGGTCAGGGAGCAGGCACTTGTTTCATCTTTTTAGAAGCTCTCTCTAGGTAATTGTAAGGAGCATCCAGAGGTGAAACTCACTAGTTTAATGAAACTAACTCTATTTTTTCCCTCCAACTAGAGTGTAAGTTCCTTGAGGGAGGATCATGGCCTCGTAGTTCAGTGTTTAGCTTGGTCCTGTTCTGCTGTCCTTTAGGGAAAACCCTACTGATCAAGGTGCCTGTGTTATTCTTTCTGAAAAAAATCAATTAAAAAAAAAACTGTACCACACATAAACAGTTAATGACAACACATATCCCTTGTTCGCTAGCAGTTCACGGAGTAAAGCCGAAGAAATTCATCCAAGTACAAGCAGCTCCTGGGAACTTTGATAATCTGTAAAATAGAGTGGCCATACTAAGGTATATGTTTGATTTTCTGCTTACCCCTGGGTAAGATCAGATTTCTAGGATTCTGTAATGTTCACAGAATCATATGAAAAATAGTTAACAACCAGCACAATGTGGGCATCACCAAATCAGAATAGGCACCAGGGAATCTGTCCCACCCCGGATGTGCAGACAGCCAAGAAGCACTAGGCAGGTGTCGGTCAGCAGTGATCTCTGACGTGCAGTCTGCCCACGGAAGAATTCCCTTCCAGTCCTCGGTCCAGATTGAGGGGGGATCAGAGAGCCAAGACCCACAGAAAGCCACCTGTCTGGCTCCATGGTCATCTGATTCTATGGATGGCAGGGCACACCAGCCTGAACATATCCCGTGTGTGCCGCCCGCTCCCTAGGACACTTTGGAATCATGGATTCAGTTGAAAAAGACCAGAGACATTCGGCCATTTGAGGGAAAAACATAGAAGGGTCTTAAAGCTGGTCCCTGGGAATTGGGAATTGCTGTTGAAGGTAGCAAAGTTGTTTTCCTGTGAATACACACCAATAAATAGACGCAATTCTTATCAATTATTAACGAGTCTAACCAGGAATTTCCAGGGCTGTGAAAAAAAAATATTAGCAGCCTCCTATTTACAGTTGTAACCAGCTGGATTTGTTTAATGGGTTGTTCGCTTTTTAATTTGTAGCAGTTTTGAGAGACCCCTTTGGGGATCCTGAGTTTTGTGGCTTCACGTACAGAGGGGGGACAAATCTGCCTGCAGATAATCTGAGGTTCACACAGCTATTTAGAGACCGCAGAAAGACAGTGCAGACATTTAGGACTTCCATCCCCTATTTAATTTTCAAGATTAGAATTAAACATTAGGCCCTGGTCTACCGAGAGACATTTGCTGGAGCATGGACTAGTTTCTTTCCAGTATCCTGGTTTACCACTCCTCTCTTCTCTTAATATAAATGGTCACTGATTCTGAAGTAGGAGAATAGGTACCTTCCGTTTATTCCCGAAAAGGTTCCCTTGACACAAATAAAAATGGAATTTTCAAATGTAACCCGATTAACTCTTAATTGTATACCAATAGCCTGTGAGCAGGTCAGGTTCCTCAGAAGGCTTCTGCCTGACTCACATCTCTTTTTAGGGGGGGGGGGTTCAATTAATAGCAGGACTTTCTAATTGTGGGATCAGTGTGGAGTTGACAAAAATTTGTATAAATAGGGTACATTTTTCCACTTACGAGGGCTGTGCTGAAACATTTTTAATTGGATTTTCATGGTGATTGACAGCATTTGATTATGACAGTAACTTTATTTGGCTGGACTGCTTTAGCCTCTTGTTCAGATTTTTCCATCAAAGCTCTTTTTCTCCTCTGAATCCCCAGTGGAGCAGCAGTCATTGTGGAAGAGCCTTTTAGCACCTTTGTTGTGGCCGTCCCTGGTGATGATTGAGCCCAGCTGGTAGTAGATAAGAAAATGTCCCTTTCACAAAGAGGCAGTGTCTCCCGCCTCTGCGGTTTCAATAATTTTAAGAGCCCCCCAAACCTGTTGAGGATTAGGAGTAGCTTTAGATGTGAAATGAGTGTTAAGTATTAGTAATGGGGAGATTATGGCCCTGGGGACAACGAGAGATAAACAACTGCAATTAAGGCAAATCTGCCGATGTAAACAAAATTTAGCAGAAACAGATGCCCTAACCATTTTGGGGGATTGATTTGAGGGCACCGAGGAATCGATTTTTGTCTTGTTTACACTTTCAAACCCCTGTGATATACTGGAAGGCTAAATATTTCCTACAGCCTGATTTTAGTTAATTTTTTTTCCAGCACCTCACAGTAGGCGCCTCTCTTCTCGCAGTGACCAGGCCTGAGTTTATTCAGCATTCACAGGGAGCAGCTAATTGTCTATGAAGGGCCCCCGTGTTTAAATGGGCTTGACAGGAATTTAAATTTTGTTTCAATCAACCCCTGTGCTCACAGCCTGCTCCAGTTTCTAATTTTTAAATTAAACATGATTTTTTTTTTTAAGCCACAGCCTTGCCTCTGGAAAGTGCTCGCTTTAACTCTCAGGAAGACAAGGCTGCCAGTCCAGCTTGTACAGGCCCAACACACCAGCCCCTGGCTACAGAGTTCTTCCTCCCCTGTGCTCTTCCCTCACCACCACCCTGAAGACCAGCGGGGCAGAAGCGGGCACATCCTGCACATCCCTTCCTGGCCCTCAGGCGTACCCGGAAAGCGGGTTAGGCACCAAGGAAGGTGTGCGGGCTTCTAGACTGACTGGCTGAGTCATGACACGTGTGCCTGATTGAGGAGTCTTTTCCGCCACATGACGTGAGCAGGGAAGACACTGAGCATCACACAGGGACACTCCAGAGCACTCCAGCTGTCTCCATGTCTGAGGCTCAGCTCCACACACGGCTTCCTGCCTGAGGTCCAGAAGCACTAGGTGGCCCCTGGGTCCTGGCAGGAGCCTGCTGCATCTTGCAGGGAAGAGGACCCGCAGGATGTCACCAGCGGCCCTACTTCACTTTCCCTTTTCCTCAGCCACTCTGTCCCACCTGCCCATGGTGCCCAAAGGCCTGAGGCTTCGTCCACTCTGTGCCCTCTCCCTCATGTCCCTCCAGGGTCCACCTGGCACTGCCTCTCTCAGCCTCCCCAGGCTCCTGTTGTCATGGTCTTGTCTCACACCTGGTGTGCTTCCTTCGGGGCGGCCCTTTGTCAGTGCATTTCCTAGTCCGTAAAGCAGCGACGTGATGATGTAACTGGTGCTAGTCCAGAAGCAAGACCCACATTCCTGAGGACAGATCAGTTTCCTTCGTGGTTGGCCCACCAGAGCCCTGACAGAAAACTAAGAGAGCTGTTCTTGAATGGAAGTGATTGGAATTGAGTTGAATGGGTCATATCAGTTCTGGGAAAGGAAAGATTCTTCTAGCCAGGACACCTGGGGTGGCCTTGTGAATGGGGGACAGGTGAACTGGGCCTTGCAGGACACCTGAGTACCTGTGTCTCTCACGTACACACAGATGGCAACATGAAGTCATAAGGGACAGGACCAGAGACTCTAATATTCATCCACACAAGGCAGAAATTCAGAATGCGTTTCATTTTCTCAGTACGCACACAATTTGTGGCCGCAGATATATTCAGAAAGTATTCTGTTCTCTAACCTCAGAAAACCCAATTTATTTACACCCTCAACTACTCAGAAGATTGAATCAGGAAGGTCCCTTGAGCCCCAAGTTTGAGACCAGCCTGGGCTACACAGCAGTACTCCTTTTCAACAAGACAAAAGGAAGGATACAGAAGTTATTCTAAGTGGGTAGCATTCCTAAACACAGGAGCTAGTTCCTGTTAATTTATCATATAAATTACATAATTTTACCTTCACATAAACAGTCCGGATTGTCTTGGCTGTGGTTTGAGAATTTCAATGACGTGAAACTATTTCAGAAAAATAGAAAATACAGATCCTCTACAACAATGTGCAGGATCTCAGCAGCGTAGCCAGGAAGGCCGGCACCCCCAAACCCCTCTGAGCTGGCCCAGTGCTGTCCTCCTCCTGCAGGGCCATCGTGGGGCAGAGCCTAGAGGCCACGCACTCTCTGCCCACAGTCCCTGGCTGGAGCCCAAGCTCCACCTGAGACAGACCCCTGGAAGAAGAGGGTTGATTCCTAGCCTCCAGCACCTGGTCTGCAGGGTAAACAGATGTCTTGTGACTTGGTCCTGGCAACCTGAGGCGCACCACACCACCAGGCCAGGACCACACACATCCCACCTGTGCAGTTCCACCGTCGTGGTCAGAATTACCGGGCCACTGCCAAAGGCGTCATTCTGTGAGGTTGGGACCCAGCAGAGACCTGGCTGACCACACTGTGTGTGAGGTGCTGTCCTCAGCGCCACTGGGCACTCTCGCACTCTCTGGAACACAGGTGGGGGCTGGCAGCAAGGGGATCCGACCTGCCCCAAGCAGTGCCCCCAGTCGCCCTGGAATCTTGCAGCAGAACTTCTGGGTGCCCGAAGCTGTATGTGGGTTCATCGTTCTTTATCTTGCTGCACACCAGGAGCCAAGTTCCCAGGCCAGCGTGTAGGGACTGAGAACAGTCCCACCAGCCGCTGGGCATGGTCCTCCAGGAGCTGCTGGGATCATGGGGGAGGAGCCCTTTATACAAGCATGGCGGCCCCTGACGCTTGCCCAGTACGAGGCACCTGTAGCTGTTCAGCCGTCTTCGTGGAGAAAATGATCCAAAAGAACTTGGTGTCATAAGCAGTGAGATCATGTGGAACAAGAACCCAGCTGACAGGGGGCCACAGGAGACCCTCGGGAGACAAGAGATGGAGAGGCTGGAGCAGCATGAGCCTGGCCAGGCGCCATGTTGCCAGGCACGCCACTGGTGACAGAGGTGGACAGTGGGCAGGCTGTGACCTGCTGCTGACCAGTCATACTCTGCCTCTGTGATGTCTGGAAGGCTGAGGAAGAGGTGCAGACTTCAGAGTCATTCTGTCCTATGAACACGGCATAAGCGACATGGTGGGTCAGAGAGACAGATCTGAGTATTAGCTAGGGGAATTCCTGGGGTGGGCACCACCCCCAGGAAGCCAGCAGGGCTGATGCCCAGCTTCCAGGGGAGGTGGTACTGTTTCTAACTTATAGAAGATGGGCTTCATGAGAGTATTTAAACTACAAAATGCTAAAGAGCTGGGTGTGTGACACACGCCTGTGATCCCAGCACTCAGGAGGCTGAGACAGGAGGGTCACCATGAGTTCAAGGCCAGCCTGGAATCCATAGCATGAACCCATCTCTGAAAGACAAAAAATTTTAAAAGGGCTGAATGTGAGGGCCTCCCTCACTCGGCCTCTTTGAGTCACGTTCTTGTCTCCTCATGTTCCGGGCCACTTCCAGCTCCTAACACCATGGAGACAGATCCGTCAGTGGAGCGGCAGGTGTGTGTGGGTTGGGTGTGTGCAGTAGTGTCCACTGCCTTGGTGGTTTGTTTCAGGTGACTCCTGCTGAGTTTTTCCTCCCACTCCGAGGAAGGCTTGAGTCTGTGTCTGCCTTCAGTCGGTAGTAAAATGTACAGGATGCGTTATGGGAGGGGATTACTCTGAACAGTCATCAGTTAGCAAGTGCCTGTTGTTCAGACTGTGAGGCGCTGTGTGAGCTTAGGGAGGTTGGAAGGAACATCCTTGTTTCCCGGCAGGACTTGCCCTTTGTAGCCATCTAGAGCAGGCAGGATGTACAGGATCAGAGCCCAGGGAGGGGCGGCCGGGCTGAGCGCAGGGCCTTTAGGGTGAGAGTTGGCCTAAGCGGAGGACCTGGGAAGTGGTGTCCGCAAAGGTGTATCTTGCCTTGTCCCATGCCTGCCCACCTCAGGCACCTTGCACACCCTGTCTCAGCCTCTGCTTCCTTACCTGGGAAAATGGGATCTCATAAAGTGTGGCCTCTAGGTGAGATGGAAGTATGTTACACACTTGTCACAGTGCCGGCCATACAATAAGTGCTGAATAAATGCTAACTTAATATCAGCTAAGAAGCAGGCGGCAGCCAGGTGGGCATGGTGCTGCACACCTGTAATCCCTCTACTTAGGAGGCTGAGGCAGGAGGATCACCTTGAGTTTGAGACCAGGCTGGACTACATAATGAGACCTTGTCTCAGAAAGAGGGTGGTGGTGGGGGAGATGTTCCAGGAAGGAAAACAGCACAGAGGGATGGGGCTAACGATGGAGCAGAACCCACTAGGCCAAGGCCAAGAAGGCCTTGAAGTGTCGGGTAGCTCGGTGACAGGTCCAGCCTGACTGGGCCCTGCTGGGCTACTCACAGAAGCAGCAGGGACGAGGCCGACACAACTGGAGGTGGGTGGCCAGTAAGGGGACACAGAGGGCTGGTCTCCTGCTGCAACAGGACCAACCTAACTCGAGAAGGGCTCAGTCGCAGGCCCAGAGTCTGAGCCGGGAGCCTGGCTTCCTGGCCGCCTGTCGTCCCTCTCTCCACGTCTTCCCTGCGTGTCCTTCCTGTCACTGTGGGGAGATTCATTAGTATGCTAATCTAGCCAGCCGTCATTTTAACACTGACCTTTGCTAACCTGCCTTTGCAATTTCAGGAACTCTGTTTGACTTCTCGAAAAGTAACCTTAAATTGTAGTCTTGTAAGAATTCCAGAGCTGTACCCTTCACTCCTCCTTCTAATGAGGTTATGACCAAATGCTCATTATAATTGCTTTAGACTCCTTTTAATTTTCAAGCTTATTAATCATAAGAAGAGTTATTTAAAATTGCATAAATTAATCTTAGATTAAAAGCCCATCAAACCCTCAAAACAATTAAGAATAAGTAGGATTTCCCTGGGGCAGCAAGTTTTATTTTAATATTGTAGTCAGGTGGATATCAGAACCTTGAAGTATGGTAGTGATTAATGTATGCAAAATTTAAATGAGATTTTTTTAAATGGCAAATCTAAATCACATATTGACCTAACCGTAGGCTTTAAATGCATTGTCTGTCATATATTTAAACTGTTTACTAATCAACATTTTAATTACCGTGTGTGTGTATGTGTGTGTGTGTGTGTGTGTGTGTGTGTGTGTGTGTGCCAGCAAACCCTAAGACAAATAAAATCCAGCATTTTAAATGTTGCTGCAAAGCCTATGGCCCCCAAATAACAAGACTGTGCGGTTAGGAAGAGGGAGGGATACATGGTTAGAGACGCAGATGTCTCTTCTGGAGCTGCTGCTGGTCTCTTGTAAAATCAGTTCTTGCCTAAATAGAGAAAGCTGACCTTTATGTGTCTGAGCCCCACACATTGTTTACATACACAGTATATAGCTTTGGGATCCCCTAGCCCTGTACCCTATGTGATACGAAGATCTTTCCAGAAAAACATTTGATTTGGCAAAGTCTGAGGCTTTTGTCTCCTCTGCCCTTCCGTAGTGTTTCCCTGGACTTCCTGCAAAAGGAGGTCGTAGCTTTGTCAAGTTTGGAATGAATTCTTTGATTTTACAAACGTTCTTTTTCAATACTGGAAGTAGGAAGGTAAAGATTAGGTCACCTGTGAAACTTGAGTTCCTGTATCATGGAAAGGGACAATAATGACCCACTCACTGTTATTGCTTTTGTGAAACAAAATAAGTGCTTCAAGCATTTAGCCTAGAAGGTAGAAAACCACAGGTTGCCAGGAGTGTGTCTGCCCTCATCATTGTATATTTTCTAAAATTAGTTTTTAAATTATAATTAATAATTCAAATAGCACAGAAGGATATATTATAAGAAATTAATCTTCCAGCCTCTTCATGGCCCTCTGCTCCTCTCTCATGAGATGAGCACTGTTAATAGTAGCTTGTATATCCTATCGTCTTTCTTTTTTTATTTTCATCAAGTCTTATAGTCATTGAATGTATCTTTGAGATCTTTTCACATCATATAAATATCTGTCTTTTTCTTCTTGATGGCTGTGTATTACTCCACATTATCAGTTTAGGTTGGAAGGGTTGAGATAGGGTCTCACTATATAGTTTGGGTTGGCCTTGAACTCACAGTGTATTCCAGGCTGGCCTTGAACTGGCAGCCATCCTCCTGCCTCAGCCTCTTAAGTGCTGGACTTATAGGTGTGTGCCATATTTATTTACCATATTTATTTAATCAGGACCCCTTAAACATTTCCAGATTTATTATTATAATAGTGACTATATGGGGCTGGGGATTTGGCTCAGTGGTTCTGGTGCCTGTCTTGCAAGCACAAGGACCCAGGTTCAATCCCTGGTAACCACATACAATACTGGGCGTGGAGACTCACACCTAGCAGCAATCAGTACCACATACCACAGTGCTGGGTGTGGTGGCTCACGCCTGTAAGCCTGTAATCCCAGCACTCGGGAGGCAGAGGCAGGAGGATTGCTGTGATGTGAGTTCGAGGCTGAGCTCAAGGCCAGCCTGAACTACAAAAGCAAGACCCTGTCTCCAAAAAAAAAAAAAAAAAAAAATAGTGAGTGTATCTGTTTTTATATACTAGATATAAGAAGGCCAAGTCTGCCTTATCACTTCTGGTACTAGCTTATATCTTTGCCTCTCTGATCAGTGGTAAAATGGTATATATTTGTCATTTCATTTGACTGTTTAGTTTTGTTTGTAATACTAGGCACTGAACCCAGGGGCTTTACACTGAGCTACAGTCCTCCTGCTTCAGCCTCCCAGAGTGCTAGGATTGCAGGGATGTGTCACTATGCCAGGCTTGCATTTCTTTTTATTAAGTATTTGTTTTTTCACATTGATCATCCACCTGCATTCCCTCACGTCCTTTGCCTGTTTTTCTATTGTGTGTAGGGTCTCTTTCATCTTTCTGAGACTTGATTTCTCCAACTAGGAAATCAGATAGAAAGAGGATTTGGGGATGAAAGAAGACAGGGGGACTGGGAGATTAAGATTTGATACATCTGTACCAGTTCTCCAAGATGAATGAATTATTCTTGTTATTGTTGTTGTTTTTTTGGAGACAGGATTTCACTGTGTAGTTCAGGCTGGCCCTGAACTCTCTAGGTACTCAGGCTAGTCTCAAACTCACAATGGTCCTCCTGTCTCTGCCTCCTGAGTGCTGGGATTACACGCATGAGCCACCCCACCTGGCTCTTTTTTTTAAAATTGAGTTTATTGGTACATATTTTAAATACATTGATAATTTATCACATTCAACATTGAGAATTTACACCAGTACACAACACATCTTGATTCTCATTTTTAATTATTCTTTATCACAAACATATAATAATTTTTTTTTAAATTTAGAGAGAAAATGAGAGAATAGTCAAACCATTTCTGGCCCCTTTCCACTTGCTTTTTTCATTTTCTTTTTGAGATAGGGTCTCACTTGGTGGTTCAGGGATTACAGGCATGAGCCACCACACCTGGCCTTGTTGTATGTGGTTACCAGGGGGCAAACCTGGGTCCTTGTGCTTGCAGGGCAAGTGCTGGATCCACTGAGCTAAATCCCTGACCCCCCAACTTGCATTTTTGTAGTCTAGCAGACCGTAGGTTCTGTGTGTACAGGACCTTGAACTTGCGGGGTTGCAGAGCCAGGAGCCAGGGTACACTACCAGATGACTGCTGCCCTCTGCTTTGTTTGGTGTGGATCTCACAACCTTTTTTTTTTTTTAACCAGGCTTAGAAATTGCAAGGCAGAGCTGGGATTGAACTTCCTTTAAAGCTGCCTGTAGACATCAGGAATATTTATTTTCTCTATTTGTTTTAAGCCTGGGAAGACTATGTGGTTTTCTCCACACTGTCCTGATGCGGCCCTGACCAGCAAGCGTGCAATGCCCCCAGCCCTAATGTGCCATTAATGATAGGTTAATGTACAGTATAATGTTTTTGGGACTACGGGTTCATTACACTTCTGAGTGTGAGGTCTTTCCACAGAGCGCCCAAGGTCCCATTGCATTATATCATGCAATAAAAATACCCTTTTCATATCACACACTAATAAACTGTATTTGAAATGCTGTCTGAGGGCACTGCTGTCTCGTCTATAGGCTGTGCATGGGTGCAACAGTTGGGATTCCTTTTTCTATTTCATGTCTTCGTTCCGACTCTGAACCCAGGAGAACTCTGTTCATTCTTGTTTTAAATAGGGAGCCTGTTGGCCCTTTTGGCCCGGGGCTCAGGGAAGTGGCTGCCCTTAGGGTTAGGCCTGGGTTAGGCCCTTAGGGTCAAAGAGCAAACAGGAAATGTGCACATTTAGGCTCTCGGTGGCCAAGGCTATGAAGCTGCTGTGGACCAGGGCTCTCACAGCCAAGTCCAGAGGGCAGAGCCTGCAGTGTGGTGGAGCATGACACCACAAGACACCTGAAGACATGGTTGGGAGGCTCCCCACTGGCCCACGCAGCCCCCCATGACGTGGCCAGGCCACATCCCAGCAAGCAACATGGCAGCAGCTGATTGCCCCCTCCAAGGTCACACAGCCACCTCTCAGTTGTCCACACCTTCCAGGCACTGTCCTTGAAACAGCTGGCATCAAGGGACTTTGAAGCTTAGGGAACGATAGAAGGAGACTTTTCCATGCTCAGCCTTGTTTGTGGATCCACTCATGGACGCAGACAAGAGCAGGGCGCCCCACTGCATCCTGGGTGGTGTGTCCCTGGAAGAGGGCCTTCGCTTGTGGAGTGACACCTGCTCAGGTCTCCACTCTTCCTCCAACATGCTCAGGCCCGGTGACCATTGAATCAATCAGGAAACTGCTAGAAGAGTCGCTGCTCTGCCCCTCCCCTCCAGGAGCTACAGTGTAGACTGTCTAGCTGGAGACGTGTAGAAATGAGAGTTGTTGCTACTCCTGCCTCTAGGGTGGACAGAGGGTGGACTCCTGCCTCTAGGGTGTCCCTGGGAGCAGGGACAGGGAGGGGTCTGTGCTCCCTGCACTGCCAGTGGCAGCAGAACCAGGCCCTGCTCCACCCACATGGCCAGTGCTGGGTTGCTTAGAACAGAGTTGAAGGACACGTTTGCCAAAAGAGGTTAAGATCAGAGGAATTAGCCAGGCTTCTGGTGGCACAGCCTATAATCCCAGCACTGGGAAGATAGAGGCAGAAAGATCACTATGAGTTCAAGGCCAGCCTGAACTACAGAAAAAACAACCAGGAGGCGGGAGATGTAGCTCAGTGGCACTGCTGCCTGCCTTGCAAGCTCAAGGTCGTGAATTCAATCCTCAGTACCACAAAAAAAAAAAGTTAATGGAACTTAACCCTGGGTTGAGTTGGTTTAGGGAGCAAAAATAACAGGGGTGAGAAAAAAAAAAGTTGTTAAAACTCTCCTGCAAGGGCTGGACTTTTTGGCTCTGACAAGTCCTCTTGACTGTTATGTAAAGAGTGTTCAACTGTTAAGGAGAATTAGCTTTTCTTTTGAGGATTATAGGGTTGGACCAAACCTTTGTTTTCAGATGTGGGGAACCTTCAAACTTGGGTAAACCTCTCAGGGGTTAAATCTGTCTTTGGGACTCTGAGGACTTGAAAAATGTTGCCTGGTATCAAGGAAACCAGAAGTGACAAGTTCATTTAAAAAGCCTGGTTTGTCATTGTTTATCTAATTTTCAGAGTTGACACAGAAAATTAAGCCAGCTGACACTCACTCTGTGCCTGGCTCTCTGGCTCATTTCCCTGGCCCTCTCCTCCCTGACCTTACCACACAGGCTCCGAACCCAAAATAGAAAACTTCCCGCTGAGTCTCTGAGCTGCCCTGCACTCCTTCCCAGATCCTGTCGTAGGGTGTCATCCCTAATGTTATTAAAAAAACAGGGTGAGGTTATAAATCTGCTCCACCAAGTATTTCTTCCTTCCTTCTCCTCCACTTTGACCATAAATCTTCAAAGTAATCAAACTGTGTAAAGGAAGCCAAGATAAACTTGGGCACTAAGTGGACCCATATATCTTTGCCGAATTCAGAGGACCAGCAGAGCAGCCTGCCCTGTGTCACATCAGGGTTCTAGAACACGTGCACGTGCCACATATTTTCAGTTCAGCACTATGGCTGAATATAAAGAACATGACTCAGATAGCTGCAGAATACCCTGTGTAAAATCAGAACTTAAAAAATGGTCTTAAATGTATCATACACTCCTCTGTCCCCTTAAGCAGATGACATATAACAAGATCTAGCTTTCTAGACTCCTACCTGTAATCCCAGCACTGGGGAGGCTGAGGCAGGAGGATCACTATGAGTTTGAGGCTACCCTGGGCTACATAGTGAGTTCAAGGCAAGCCTCAACTACGTAGCAAGACCTTGTCTCTAAAAAAAGTAAAACAGTTTTTCTTTATATCATCTTTATAGACATTGTCTTGCTGCATTCTGCTACACTAGTGTCTCCCAGTGTTAACATGTGTAAGGCCATTTGTCTCTGTGCTAATTGCCCTGACCTTAGTTTCATGGTTTTGTTATAAAGTTTGGCTTGTAGATGTCACTGCTTGCTGCGATCTCTCTCTAGCCCTTTCTTCTGTTGCTGCTACTTTGGCCATTTCATTTGCACATTAGACTGGGAAGCAAGATACTACACTTGTTAAAATGAAGTCTAAAATATAACAGAATGGAGCAAACAGCTGAGGAAAGGCTGAGGCACCAGCTAAACAGAAGATTTCAGGTTTTAGTTTAACTTCCAGGTCCATAGTCTAGGATAAGGGGGTGAAATTATTGTGGCTTTGTAGATCATAAAGTGCCTCCAGGTTTGGAAGCATAGGAAACTACTACTTGATAATGCTTTATATAAAAGTCTAAGTGGGAAGCAGTCCAATTATTTTGCTTTAGAATTAGTCATTAGGCTGAACCTCCAGTCGTCCACGTTTTGTTATTTTCTGAGGGGTTCAAATAGTTGTGAACATGCCAAGAAAAGTTCCAGGGCTCTAAAGCCAATTTAGATCTGGGCCCATAGACGACCTGTCTCCGCACATCCACGGAGAATGTAGAGAATCTCGTCTCCTGGAAAACTGGGCTTAGCCACCCACAGGAGCCACCTGTCACCGTGTAACCCTGGCTTTGCTGCCGTTGCTTCAGAGCACAGCAGAGAAGGCAGCGGCTTGTTGGTAGCAGTCGAAGTGTGCATCCTCACTCATCCATCTGCCTGACCAGCAACACCGCTTCGGGAAACACAGGTCAACCCTCCAACACCACAGAACACATTTCAGGCTGCCATACGTTTAATTTTCTTCCACATTACCTTGCAAACCACACAGCAAATCAATAACAGAATAGTTAAGTACCACAGGTTCTTTGTGATTTGTTTTAGAAATACTGCTCAAGGCTAAGAATGGGCTCTATTGATGATTTTTATTCGCTTCCAGGATGCATAATGACCAGAATTTTCAAATGACTGGCTTCTTTTCCTTGCTTTTCCTTTTTTAAAAAAAGGGCAGTTTTGAATGGTAAACCTTGGTTGCTAATTGTAGAAACTCGAGAGTAGTTGTACGTTACAGACAAGTCGTGGTGCCTCAGGCCTTTGTAAGGCACTACTTCAAAATTTCTAAAGGAGCCACCCCAGCTTCCCCCCAGACCCCACAGCAGCCCAGGCCACAGAGTTGAGTGAGGCCCCAATCCTGGGACATCACAGCAGAGAAGAGTAGAGCGGCGATATCCCTTCTAAGGTTATTTACCCAAAACGTCGACATCTAGTATCTCTAGCTGATTTTTCCCTCTGTTTCTTAAGTCGATAGCATCAGCAGTTTTCTACTTTGAATTCGGCCTTTGTGGTTTGTTTCTCCAGTGAAGAAAATAGGAAGCTGTTGGTAAGTGGGTTTTAAGCAGGTCACTACCATTGGAATTTACCAATTTTATCAAGCTTTTCTACTTTACTATCTTTTTTAAAGAATCAGTATTTTATTGAAGTGACCATCTCCATATCTGTTTCATTCCTTTATGCTTTGTCTTCTACTTATTGTCATATTTTACATTGGATTTTTTTGTTCTTTTTCTAATGTATTGAATTGGATACTCAGTCATAAATTTCTAATCTTTTTCACTTAATATATACAAATAAAGCTGTAAATTACCTTCTAAGTATCCTTTAGGTCCATCGCACAGATGTTTATATAGAGAGGTTTTACTGTCATTCAGGATTTTGCTTTGAGTTTGGTTTCTTTGCAATACTGGGGTTAGAACCCAGACCCTTATGCATGCTGGGCAAGTACTCCACCATGAACTACACTGCAAGGCCCTTAGAGATACTCAGTTCCTCGTAGTGCAAGTTCTAGGAATCAGAAATGCTCCAAAGTCTAAAACTTCTTGAGCATCCACTTGACACAAATAGGAAATTTCACACTCAAACTCTTGGGAAGAGTCACAGTCAAAGCACAGGCTCTATGTAAAAGACATAAAGAAAACAAAAATGATTTTTAGACCTGAGTCCCATCCCTAAGATACCTCGTTATGTTATTCAGATGTTCCAAAATCCCAAGAAGTCTGAAATCTGCAATCTGAAACATTTCTGGTCCCAAGCCTTTTACATAAGGAATCCTCAGCCTATAGTTTTCAATATTTTTTGACCCATGAATTATTCAAGAGCATTTTTATTTCCAAGTATTGAGTGATGTTTTGTTATCTTATTGTGACTACTGTCTTGATTTTCATGGTCAAAGAAGATGGTCGGTACATCAGATCTTTACTGTTTGTTCAGACTTTCATAGTGCATGGTCAATGATTTTTTTTCTTTGTTATTTCTTTGCTAAATGATGCATATTCTGTAACTATCAACTATCTTCCATACATCTTCTTGATCAAGCTTGTTAGTTTGATACACAGATTTTTTTTTTTTTTTTTTTTTGAGAGACAGGGTCTCACTTTGTAGTTCAGGCTGGCCCTGAGCTCAGCCTCAAACTCACATCACAGCAATCCTCCTGCCTCTGCCTCCCGAGTGCTGGGATGACAGGCATGAGCCACCACACCCGGCACTGTGGTATGTGGTACTGGTTGCTGCTAGGGTGAGTTTCCACGCCCAGTATGGTATGTGGTTCCCGGGGATCAAACCCGGGCCCTTGCGCTTGCAAGACAGGGGCCGGAACCACTGAGCTAAATCCCCAGCCCCTACAAGTAAAGTTTTTTCCTTCTCTTTTATTCTTTCTCTTGGTTCAGAAATGACATTCTCTGCCCAACCTCTAGATGATTGTCATTAAGTCTCTAATTTAATGAAGGCTAAGGAATCACCAATATACCCACCCCCAAATAACAGTTAGTGTAGGATCAATCTCTTACTTTTATTGTAGGCAGAGCTGGCTGCAGCTGGGAACAATAAAAATCGCACACAGCTTGCCCACAACAGGGTATGTCCCATGCTTGTAACAGAAACAGGGTGTGGGTGCACAGGCTGAGTGGCTGCCCCTTCAGGACTGTCCATTAGGGGCACTTGAGGTCTGGCCACAGGAAAGAGGAAGGACAGTGGAACCCCCTGTCCGCTCTGCTGAAGGCAGAACTTTCAGAAACTGGCACACAGATCGTCTGTCCTGTGACATCAGCCACAGAGCCACAGTGAGGCTGGGCACGGCATCGCTTTACCCCCGGCTGTACTCCCTGCTGGACGTGGGGTCCCTGCCACCAACCAGGAAGGGGATAGATCCTGAGAATCAGTGAGCAGTGTCCGCCACTGCCCCCTGCTAGATATGAGGCTGTACAGACTCTGGTTACCCTTCTTCCTGTATGTCATCCAGGATTCCACTGTCCCCTGGCTTTCAGGTGCTCAGAATTACACGTAGCCGTTGTGGGTTCTCGCAGCTAGTGCTTGTTTAGGTTTATCCGCTACATCCGTTGTCCCTCTGGATTTCTTTTTTTTCTGAAGCACATTAAGTAAGGGTTCTGTCAGTAGAGGCCTGTGAGTGGTGAAGCCAGCTCAGCTTTTCTTTTAGTATTTCTTCACTCCACCCTAACTCTTGAATGTGGGTTTAATTTGGGTTTGAAGCAGTAATTGATGTTTTCTTCATAATCTTGGAGATGTACTGTTGTCTTCTGGCCCCTACTCTTGCTGGCAAGAAACTTCTGACTGTCACCATTGGTATGCAGTATGGGTCTGTTTATATTGTAGAGCTGAGATTGATCCCAGGGCCTTGTGCCTCCTAGACAAGCACTATCCCACTAAGCCACAGACCCAGACCTAGATATAGAGCTTATTGTGTTTAATCTGCTTGGAAATCATTAGGATTTTTGAATCTAGGAATTCATGTCTTTCATCAGTCCTCAAAGTTTTCCGTTGTTACCTCTTTGGAAACTGCCTTGCCCTCAATGTCTTTTCCAGTTTTTTTGTTTTGTTTTGTTTGAGACAGGGTCTTGCTTTGTAGTTCAGGCTGGTCCTGAACTTGGCCTCAAACTCAGCAACCTCCTGCCTCCGCCTCTCAAGTACTGGGATTACAGGCGTGAGCCACCTTGCCCAGCATTGTGATATGTGATTCTGACTGCTGTCGGGCGTGAGTCACCACGCTCAGCATTGTTGTATGTGGTTACTGGGGATTGAACCCAGGACCTTACCTTTGCCAGACAGACACCCAAACCACTGAGCTAAATCCCTGGCCCTCAGTGTCTTTTCATATTCTCTCTTCTGGGCCTTGTCTTCCACATATTAGAAAAAAAGTCTCTCTTTACTCTCCTCTGGGTAATTCAGCTCTCAAATTATTCTTCAAGCTTACTAAGTGCCCTCAGATTTGTCTGTTGTCCAACTCATCTTTCAAGGTTTTTTTTCTTAGTAACTATGTTTTATTCCTGTAAGTTATACTTAGATTTTTTTCAGATCTCTTCTGGGGTTTTTTTGTTGTTGTTTTTTGTTTTTTGTTTTTTGGTTTTTTTTGAGACAGGGTCTCACTTTGTAGTTCAGGCTGGCCCTGAGCTCAGCCTCAAACTCACATCACAGCAATCCTCCTGCCCCTGCCTCCCGAGTGCTGGGATTACAGGCGTGAGCCACCACGCCCGGCACTGTGGTATGTGGTACTGGTTGCTGCTGGAGTGAGTCTCCACGCCCAGTATGGTATGTGGTTACCGGGGATCGAACCCCGGTCATTGTGCTTGCAAAACAGGCGCCGGAACCACTGAGCTAAATCTACATCTTAGTATTTTCCTTTCTTCTTTTATGTCTCTAATTTTTTCAGATTTTTTCCTCATTGCTTTTTGGTGTCTCAGTCCTGAGAGTGCTGATCTTCCTGTGCAGAGTGTCTGCTGACTAGCACATGGGGAATTGTTGCTTAATATGTTCAGGGATTTTTATTGTAAGCCTAGCGTGAGTGGGTGTGTGACAGGAAATGCATAGATTTCAGAATGGTCTTCCTTGTGCATTTGAGAGGCACAGTAGAACACCCCTACGTAAAGTCATATTAACTTACCCGCCTGTCATTCTCAGATCACGCGGCTCATACACTGACCCCCCAAACTCTGTAAAGCTCAGCTTCATTTTCATATTTCCTGGTCCATTTTCCCTCAGAGCCACCGTACCCTCCCATCTGATGACAGGCCGAGGTTTCCCACCCCCATCCCTCCTTGGTCCCAGCTCCCCTCGGGGCTCCATGGGTTGTCTGCCTAGATCTCAGCACTTCCAGGTATGTGTTCCCAGACCTAGCAGCTCGCTTAGGACACAGGACTTCACCCAAATACCAGAGTCCTGATTTTCAGTTCCCTTTCCATTTTTAGCCGTTGAAGCATTTTGTTCTTATAAATTCACCTATGCTTTTCTTCTTTTAGTGTTCTCTTTTATCCAGCCAGACACTGGGAGAGGGGAGCCCTAGTCCATCTGTCTTCTCAGCTTGTCTCTTCATTCACTGTGAGAGCCATTCAGTTGCACCACATTGCCTGGCCTTATGTTAATTCTTGGTCAACTGCTCTTTCACCTTACCTGTACTCACATGTTGCTACATGAGCTATAATCAAAACATGTGGTGAGTGTTCAAATTAAAATTGTATTATAGTATGCCAGATGGTGGCACACATCTGAAATCCCAGCACTACAGAGGCCAAGGCAGGAAGACTGCCATGATATCAAGGCCAGCGTGGGCTACACAGTGAATTCAAGGCCAGCCTGAAGTGCATAGCAAGGCCCTGTCTCAAAAAATGCATTACAGTAAAAGACACATTACTGTTAATTCCCATCAAAATGCTCTGAATACACATCCCATGTTTCCCGGCAATATGTCTTTTCCTGTAATTGGTTTTTTTTTTTAGGTTTTTGGAGACAGGGTCTCGCTTTTGTGGTTCAGGCTGGCCCTGAGCTCAGCCTCAAACTCACATCACAATCCTCCTGCCTCTGCCTCCCGAGTGCTGGGATTACAGGCGTGAGCCACCACGCCCGGCACTGTGGTATGTGGTACTGGTTGCTGCTGGGTGTGGGTCTCCACACCCAGTATTGT
>PVIR01015116.1:0-38987 GCA_004026965.1 Petromus typicus | reverse complement strand
AATCCTCCTGCCTCTGCCTCCCGAGTGCTGGGATTACAGGCGTGAGCCACCACGCCCGGCACTGTGGTATGTGGTACTGGTTGCTGCTGGGTGTGGGTCTCCACACCCAGTATTGTTATGTGGTTACCGGGGAATCGAACCCGGGCCCTTGCGCTTGCAAGACAAGCGCCGGAACCACTGAGCTAACTCCCCGGCCCTGAAAAGTTTAATTCTTAACAGAGTGCGTATAGTTAAATTATCTTCATCAGATGATATTTTGTGATTATATTCTAACTTCTGTAAAAATCTAGCAGAATGTCTATGCTAGTTTTAAAGTGTAACTATATGAACTAACTATATAGATAAGTGAAGACTCGAGTTCTCAGATTTCAAACTCTACACAGCTATACTTATCTTAGACATTTTTAGAGCTCCGACATTAGCAGCTCTTGCTGTGATAGAAGTGCAGGCTACAGAGACTCCCTGTCCTCCCAAACTGAGGCATCCATTTTCACTTTATTCATTACATACATTAAAATAACAACACACACCGCCCACATTTATCTATATACCGGGTACCATCTGAAACATTTAAAAAATTCATTTTCAGTTGCAAGTACCTCACTTAAGTCTTATTGTTTCCCTTATTTATAGGTGAGGAAGATAATGTTGAGAGAAGGGAAGAAAATGTTAATATTCACCAGGAAAGATGTAAGGACTCCACTAAACCTTAATTTGCTACCAACTCCCCAGTGTTTGTCCATCATTTCCCAATACCAATTGCCAATAACTATACTTAGAGTTATTCTATGGTCCAAATTGTGACCCTTCAAATATGTATTGAAAGATGATTCCCAGATCCTAATGCCATGGTCTTTGGCGATAAGATCTGCGGTAGATAAATACATTCAGGTGACTCATCATGGTGGCCCTTCACGATGGGGTGACTAGAAAAACCAGTGTTCACTATCTTTATTTTCCTATGAGAACAGGGCTAGATGCCAGCAGTTTGCAAGCCCATTGGGAGCCCTTCTCACACTTCACACTGGCACACTGTTCTTAGAAACTAAACTGCCAGCTTGCTAAGAAAACACCTAGCTGTCGCTTATGCCACCATGTCTACAGTATTTTGTTTGATTTCCAGATCTGTGACAGTGCTCAGATGTACTTTTTTTTTTTTTTAAATAAACTATCTTAAAAATTCTTTTTCTTGAAGCGGGCAAGTTAACCAGCCCAATCTTGGGCTGAACAACTTCTCAGTAAATCTATTTCATTCACCCTGTTATGATTTTGGCTCATTCTTACCTTTCATACTTTATTCTATTTTGCTGGCTTTTGTCTAGTTCACTTTCAAAATATCTCTGAGTGATGCTCTAATAACAGCTTCAAGTTAAATATCATGATTTGAAATTTAACAAAACCATGATATAGCCCTAAAACCTTCTGTTTACCTGCTGTGAAACCCCAAGTACTCAAGAAGCTCAGCAAGACCTTACACTATTTGAGAGTAGTGACATTATTTGAATCTAGTTTTGTGTAGATTTTGCCAAGGTAATTATAAGTCACTAGGAGATAAAGACACGATAGTCTAGCTTTCTTTGTATAAGCAAATTTATTCAATTTAAAGGATTATCGGGCAAGCTCTGAAGTGTTGCAAGGTTCAATTTCAATCCTCTCTTAAATTAGAGGTAGTTTAACAAAGGGTTGTTTGTCATAGTGTTACAAATACAAAAGGCAAGAAAAACATGTTTTTTTAAAAATGACTAAATATCTCAAACATGCTTTCTCTCTTAAAAGCCTTTCATTCTTCTGCTTCAAAAATTCCAACATATACTCAAAGACATTTTCCTGGACTTTCAGGAAAGAATTATACTGACTCAGAAATGTCTTTGTCTAGCACTAACACAAGAGAGAATAATTAATTATATTCAAATGCCTCACATTTGGATACTAACTTATCTTTTTAAAAAAGAATAATTTATAAATAAGCCTACTATTCAGTATGTAGTATCTCTAACACATAGAAGAATGTCAGGAAGTTTCAGAAGAATATTTGAATCTAAATATCAATGAATATGAAAGTAAACTCATATGCAATGTGAATTTATGTGATAGAAACATACAAAAGTACTATGCTTCTTAAAATAATGTGACAATAAATCATTTAAAATTTACCAAAATATTCCATCAAATTTTAATTTATATTAAATATCCTGAACTATGGAACAAATCAGAGTAATGTTGGACTAATAGACTTCATACTTCTACTTTTTAAATGTATATGTACAGAATTTAGATCTTTGGATGCTAGGATGAATTGACATACACTATAACAGTAAAAATAATAGTGTGCTCTAAATAATTAGCATTAGTCAAATACTTTTGGAAAGTATCTCACCTGCTCTAATTTACCTACTTTGTACCATTGAAATATGATACAGGTAGATACCATTATGAACATACAACATATTATAATAGAGTATAATCAAAAGTTTTATAGCGTTTTACAAAATTTTATGATTGGACTCTTACATTAGAGTTTTTGAAACATATATAAATTTATTCAAGAAATAAGTAAAAAAAAAATCACCTTACACATTCCCATCTATCAAGTCTTTTATTTAATACCAGGAAAGATAGCAAATATAGGTCAATATTTAGGTCAATTATACCAAGACCCTCTCTGGAATAAATTGCATCTATATTTGAGAAAGGAAATTTGATTAGTAATTTATGCAATACTAATTAGTTTCTAGCCACAAGCCACCTTTACCACCCACATTACCCTTCTATCCCAGTTCCTTTGGGTTGGCTCAGTCATATTCTAAAAGTTGTTTAACCGGAAATGTCTTTAGGGGATAACTTTCTAACCACCTTTCAAACTACCACCCACAGCTTCCCACAAACTAAGATGCATCCAAGAAGTTGTTTCTTCTTCTTTCCTCAAATAGCACAATAGAAATACTGAATGTGAATGACATGGGGCAATTAAATATATTACACAATTATTTCCCTTCATATAGAGTGGAGCAAATTGAATATAAATTCTAGGTTGTTATTACAGTAGACAGTGCAATGATTACATGAGTCAATGCAATACCAAAGATTTTCAAATTTTTAATGATAAAAGTAATCTTCAGTGATATGATAATATTATTTCCAAACATCTAGCGAAACTTGAATAGATTGTGAAGCTTATTCCTTGTCACCTTCCAAAGTTTGTCAGCAAGTTGGTTACTGTTAAATTCATTGGAAATATTTTCTCATTTGAGCCATCTGCAAACCAATTGATCTGACTAATAACTATATCTTATGTATATAGAAAACACATAGATACTCACATATATATGACCTATATACACACTAACACATGTACACAGATATGTATTTATTTATATGTTACATGTATGCATTTGTTGAAAAATACAATATTAAACTTATTTTACTTTAAACAAACCCATACTTTAAAAATATATTTCATAAGGACATATTTATATTTCTAATTAATTCAATAACTTTTAAGAATTGTATTTTAATATTATAGCCTGAAAAGTAAGTTTTTAATTGTAGAATTAATCTGAAGCTGTCCCACCAAATGTAGTCAACTTGACTCTCATTAGTAAGCAATGAGGAACCATGGAATAAGTGACTAAATTTCCATTTTGGACAGTCAGTGAATCATCTTTGTGGAGGGTGAAGTCACTGGCCATTAGGATCAACGTGGATACCTTCATGAACAAACGTGTGAGAGTCAAGAAGATCTTACACAGTAACAATACGAATTAAATCAACTTTTCATTCTCTCCCACAAAAATGAAGAAAAGGGAGGAACAGTCCTAAATTTATTGTATGCACAAAGTTAATTAGACAAAAAAAAGGAAAAAGATAAAGATGAGGAATAATGGAGCAATTAAATGTTAAGAGGATTATGTTACGATTATAAATTAGGTTCCAATATACTTGCTAAAATCAATTTACAAATATATCTTGGAAGTCAATGTTTTTTTTTTTTTTTCAGTATTACCCAGTGGATCCAAAGGTAGACTTTGTTTTTAATTATCTCTTTAAGGAGAAAATAAAACAAAATTTTAAAAATTAGCTAAAACCTCTTACCATCTATTGATTCAACAGCCCAGACTGTGGTTTAGTGCTTATACAACTACGGTTCTTCATTTGAAAGATTTCACACTTAGCTACATATTAATAGATTTAAAGCTCCATAACAAAAATATATATCACTGGAAATGTGTAAATTCCTCAACTATATAACCAAAGATGGGAGGGTATAAAGTTGGCAGCAGTAACAACAGAAATTACACACTACTTATCATCAACATTAAATAAAGATGAGATAGAATGTTTGATATGACAATTGAAATTTAAGTTAGTAGTGTGCAAAAAGAGTAAGAATAGAGCCATCGTGTCCTTCTTTATGAATGCGAACAGATTCTACTAGGTTGAGCAAAGCCCTTTCTTTGAAAAGGACATGTATGCTGACCTGTGGAGAACAGCTAGGGGAGGTGATGCTGACAGACGCATGATGCTATCGAATGCTTGAGCCAGGTCAAAACTCACTTTCTGCAAGTCCCATAACAAAAGAATTCTAGTGTCTTGATCTATTTAAAGTACTATAAAGTTATAGGTCCTTTACATTGTTTTTAAACTTGTTTTACGCTCATTACAAGCATCTCTATCACAGAGGAAGAAAAATGTATTTTAAAGGCAAACTCAGTTCCTTATCTCATAATTACATTATAAACCACACATTTATCTCTGTTGTTCAGGTTGGGGTTGAGTGGCGCATCCTCTAACATTGTTTAGACCTAACTCTAGTGCAGTTATCTCTGTTTTGAAACTACTACATACACCTGACATTACAGACTTTCTACTTATTAACATATGAAATCATAAAGGTAAAAAATTGCACAAAAGAGGCTATTACAGATCATGTAAAGTTAGAGGGAATTTTTTCAGTGGAATAGAAGACCATATGCTAAAACTAAACAGTGTTTTTTTAATATATATGTTTATGTATATACACACACATATATGTGTGCATATGTTAATATATATGTTTATGTATATATACATATATGTTTATGTATATATACACATATATAACATATTCTTAAACATATATGTGTATATACATTAACTAGTATACATAATGTATGTTTTAAATAATATGTAAATTCATAGAAATGTTTTATTTTACAGAAAATTTTATGAAAAAACAGTTATAGCATACTTAAGAGAAGTTATTTTAATAAAATGAAACAACAGGAAAGGTATATACTAAAGAATAAAATTCTAAATATAAGCCATTTAAAAATTTTTATCAATAGAAAGTTAAAATTAAAAGTCTTGTCATTTAACTTCAGCTAAATTATTTACAAATGTAGTGAACCCATAATATAATTTTAATCTACAATGTAAATTGGAAAATCTGTCATCACTAAAAATAAAGAAATAATTGATAAAATACTCAGATTTATGATCAATGTACCAAATATGTCAGTTCACTGATACAGACAAATTTTTTTTTCCTTTTATTTTTAGGTTTTTTGAGACAAGGTCTTGCTTTGTAGTTCAGGCTGGCCCTGAGTTCAGCCTCAAACTCACATCACAGCAATCCTCCTGCCTCTGCCTCCCAAGTGCTGGGATTATAGGCGTGAGCCACCACGTCTGGCACTGTGGTATGTGGTACTGATTGCTGCTGGGCATGAGTCTCGACACCCAAAATTGTATGTGGTTACCGAGGATCGAACCGGGGCCCTTGCACTTGCAAGACAGGCGCCGGAACCACTGAGCTAAACCCTCGGCCTGACAAATGTTTTTTTCTATTGTCATCTGGAAAAAAAAAATCTTACTGGAATAATGATTTTGGTGATTAATGACACTTTATCCTAGGTAATGTCCCTTTCTCGCTATTTCTTCTTGGTGGGTCCTGGTGGGTCCAAACTTCTATCATAAACAGAGGTAAATATTTTTCACATGAGCAGAGCAGAAGAAAGTGTCTGAAAGCTAGACTGAATTTGGCTGAACTATTTATTTAAATTCCTTTAAATCAGTTTTTCAGACATTTGTTTTAGGAAGAAATATTTTTGGAAGAAAATGTGAAAATTGGAATTGGACTGCCAACACTTCAAATTAAAAAAAAAAAATAGACCAGTAAACAAACAAACAAGAACACAGTGTTCTGTCGCCATAATTTTATTTTTAAAAACTGAGATTTCAAGCAAAGAATTCTGGCTACAACATATGTGTATTATTGTTTGTACCGTTATATACAAATATGTACATATCACCTTTTTTAGATGAGTGTTGGGAAGTACTGATTTATATACGCTTTTAAAAAGAAAACTTTAGATTTAGTGATTCAACCTGGGTAGCATCAATAAAGATGGGATGTGTCTAGAAATAGCCAGATATTCTTTGTTCCTAGAATGAGGTTGTCTGTCATAGGTGACTACGACGTGAATCCTTTCTTGGCGTTGAGAACTGCGTGTCTGCAGTTCAAAGATGTGGACACTAGATGGCAGCCCTATATACCATTCAAGGCAAATCACTCAAAAACTAAAATGATGTTCCCTAAGAAAATCATATTTTGTTGAAAAGAAATAAACATATTTAGTGCTTACTCTAAATATTTTATAACATATTAGTTACATGTAATACGCAATTGATTATCTGTACGAAGAGGTTTCATGTGATTCATTATCTACATAATAGAGTAGATTTTTCACTAGACATTTTCTGTAAATTAAAAAGAATTTACGAAGCCATATAAGACACTGTTATCTCTATTCTGTCGATGAGATGGTAAAGGTTCAGACTGGGAGAAATGTTTAGAGTTCGTAATATTTTGACTTTTATCTATATTCAGTCCTAAATTCACACTACTCTGAGGAAATTGCAGGGACCTGAAATTCTCATCTTAGACATTCTGTACATATTATTTTGAAAATCTATCTGTAATACATTCCTACCACAGATTATCTTATTTTTCTTGCTTCATAGTTTGTATTACCATACATATGTTACCTCAAGTCTCATTATCTGTGAATGAATTCTGAATACATTTAACTGTCACCCTTGATTGTGTCATCTCATAATTTTATAATAATGTTAACAAGTAGTCAATGGCAGAGACTCCATGCGCCTTATCTACATCATGTTAAAAGATGTGTCTCCATTACCTGTTGTAATTTGACTTTATATTGTCCCTACTGCACCAC
Organism: Petromus typicus; assembly: GCA_004026965.1. Classification (NCBI taxonomy): domain Eukaryota; kingdom Metazoa; phylum Chordata; class Mammalia; order Rodentia; family Petromuridae; genus Petromus; species Petromus typicus. Next base: position 31,770 of record PVIR01015116.1, on the reverse strand, counting down.
ATGTACTGGATGGAGAGGCTTTGGGAAGATGTTAGGGCCATAAGGACACTAAAGGTGACATGTTAATAGGAAGTGGGTCTTAGATAGGAGCTGGGCACAAGACCATGAGCTGAGCGGGGAAATTCCTCTTGTTGGGCTCTCACTCAGCTTGCTTCACTGCAGTGTGGCCAGGTTTTCCTTCACTGTGCCACTCTGCCATGAGATTCCTGCAGTAGAGTCAACTCACCATGAACCATAACGCTGAGCCCAAACAAATGTCTCTTTTAATTTGAAGGTGCATAAGAAAATTCACTAACGTGTGTTGAAAGAAAATTTTCTGTACCAATTATCAATCCAACTGTAGAGTGTCATCTCTAAACAGTATGCTTTTTGCAGGATAAAGTAACTTGATTGGAAGATTTTAACAAAAAAGAAACTGAGTTAAAATGCAACATACCTGTATGACGGAAGCTACAAGAGTATTTTCACTTAAGAAAGTATGGATATCCATACTTCTCTCATCTTTGCCAATTCCATTTCATTCTCAGGTTGATACTGATAGGGGGATAAGGTGCACTAACTAATAAACACTGTACAGCTAACATACTGGATTTTCACTTAGAAAGAGGAAATATTCTGACATTGTGGAGGTAACGTCAGGTGTGAACAGAGTTTGCAAAATACAGCAATGGGCAACTTCATCGGAACCACAGAGAATGACCTGAGTATTCTAAGAATGTGTTTCCTATTGCACATTTTATCAAACTGGAACCTTTAATCAGAACTCATTTAAACCTTTCTATGCTTCTAAAGAAGGGAAGACAACTAGATCTCTGAAGTTTGATAATGCAGTAAAAAGTTGAACAGATTGTGGGTGTACATGTGATTCAACCAGGGAACACTTTTCTACAGATGATCTTGGCCTAAAGACATAACAGGAAAACACTCCTGCAATACTGTATCATTTTGCAGAATTGGAGGAGTGTAATAGGCTGACAGAACATGGACCTAAAATGAAGAGAATGTACCAAGTTGCTACAGGCAGTTTACTTGCAGTCTAAAATCCTCATTAGCAGCACAATTCTAAATGCCAAATTTTTGCTACCTTAGTACTACCCCATCCAAGGAAGCACTAATTAGACATGGGGGAAATACTGAGTTACTCAAGAAAGCCCATGATTTTTGTGTGTGTGTGTGTGTGATTAGGCTTTGGATGACAGAGGTGAGTGTGAAGATCCAAACTTCCAATCATCACTGATGAGTGACAAGGGGTTGCCTAGACTGAGGCTCAGAAAGATGGTCTGTTTCAAGTTAACTCTTCAGCTGAAAATCCTATGATGTCACACAGGTGAGAAAATCAGCTAACGTAGTAGAGGGATGAGTGGGAAGATACAGTGGTTTATGGATACTATACAAAGAACATAATCTGAAATAAGCCATCAGCATGGTAGGCAGGGGATTTCAGAAGCTGAATTTTAGACAGGGACACATTTCATAATTGTATTACAACAACAGATATAATTGGTATCAGTGTTGTTGTGGGAGTAGAGAAGATGGATTCCTGTGGGTAGATGTGTAATAATGATTAGTAAATTAAAAGTGAAGACATCAGCAGTAACAGATTTTGAAAGGATAAGGAAAGAAGATCAGTGATATTTTCAAAAATGTTATCAGGTCATTTGAATGGCATGATTTCTTGTGATGATTCTTAGAACTGGACATTAAATCTAAATGCTTCATTCTATCGATAATAGTATGCATGAGACAAATTGACACTCCCAGATCACATATTTATAAAAAAATCACAAGCTGGATTAGAAATCAAGAGACTTCTATGCAGTACTTTTCACAATACTTTAATGATTGCAGGTAACGGAAGTGCAGCCACTAAGCATAAACATTTTGATATATATCTTGTCTTGCGATTGATATTCGGATGTTGAAATGACTTGCTTTGTCCAAGACAAAAACTTTCCTGTTTCTGACCATTAGATCATTACTCTTAAAATATTTGATGTCTTAAAATCATTCACATTTATATTACTCATCATGTTAATATATCTAAATTATATATGTTCATGTGCATAAGTTTTAATGTTAGTTAATTTACAATTTATATAAAGTTTTATAATTCACACACAATTTTTAAGTAGAGCTCTAGTGAATTGATTTATAACACATTATACGACTAAAACATTTAGTGACATTGGTCACCTTTGTGTTGCATTTTATGACTATAATTCTGTCTGGGAATTGTGTTTCAGAACTGCACATTAACTAAGGTAGACATCAATGTAGTGTGAACCCGATGCTCCTGGTAAGCAGACTCCCCATATGAAACACTCATTGACTTGCTGATCAGTGCTGCGTCAATGTTCAATGTGATGTGACCTATCAATAGCTAGTGAAAGACACTGGAATCTTAGTATTTACTGAAAAAAAATTACTTAAAGTTTCAACAATATATGAAAAATGGTATAGATTGAGGCATAACAAATCAACATTTTTGTAAGTATTTCTGTATAGATATCAAACACAAAACTATGTACATGTACTCATGATTAATAAGAGAGATCTATTTTAAATCACTAAATTTTTACTTTCAAACTTCTTTCACTGTTTCTCTAATGTTTAACACACACACACACACACACACACACACACAGAGCTAAAATTTCCATAAAAGAATGACCTAAAATTTTTCGTCAGAAAAAGAAACAGTTTTGAGAATTATACCAGAAGTTTTTTAATCTAAGGCTATAATTCTGTTTCACTAAGTTTTATAACTCAACTGAGCAAAGCCATTTTGAAAAAAGGAAATATATAAAAAAAGAACACTTGAAATAAATTATTAACACCTTAATAGTACATTCATATGGATAATTTATTGGCTTAATGTTCTTACTTTGCTGGTTCATGGATAAAATTATAAGAAATTGATGTTAAATTAGGGTCTTTGTATGGAGACGCTACTTCAGAATGGTATAAATAGAAGCAAAGTGAATGATGAATTCGGAGAGCAAAAGAAGTGTTGCAATAAATGAGAGCTCATGAAAAAAGACTAAGTGAATCCATTTATGAGCCCAATGTTACTATCAATTTTGGATAATTAATGAGGATAATAACAATACTAATCATGCTAATAATTTTTACCAGTTTTTTACAAGATTGAAATTAGTTCTTAGGAAGTTCTTTAAAAATTTCAACTTGGTTTTCTCTTTTCTGAGCAGCAACTCTTACTTTTGAAAGTGTTACACATCTAATTAAACTCACACATAATCTTCCTAATAATTTCACTGGAAGATGATGTAGAAGATAATTTATCAAGCAATCATTTACTCTTCCAAAACAGGTTTTATTGATTTTCAGATTTGTGGAAATAGATCGTATCTGTAATAGAAGAAGCATGGATTCTATATTTTCCCTTTAGATAATAAGACAACCATCTCTAGTACTATAGGGTATTTCAGTCATTGTGTGGAGCTATGTATTTTTTCAATAACCCAAGTCTCAAAATCAGTTTTTAAAAAATGCTATGTGTATTTGTGCTTCATCTACCTGAAGAAAGTCACATTAAGAGTGAAGACCTTTAATGCTACAATATCAATGTAAACTGTACAGAAACAAAGGTCAAGCAGCTTCCTTTTCATTCAAGAAAACTATAGTTCACCATTGTAAAGATAAATTATATTCCTTTTTTGTGTGCATGTATTCTACTTAGCTTCACAAGCTTACCATTTGAGCTTAGAGACAACTAACCATGGTGTCAACCTAAGTGAGAACTACCCAGCAGACTGGCTTAGCATAGTGCTGGGTGCATCTGGGTGATGAGTTTACTGCAAAGTGAAGCCCTACCCTTGATCACCAACCAGCACGCTTGCAGCCTAGATGGAATACAAATGGAGAGAAGCAGGAAGCCTCACTTCTGCTCCTTTGAACAACTCCTGTCTTTGTCATCGCCATTTTTATGGTCATCTCCTGGTTTCCAGGCCTGTCTCTCCAACCTTCCTGGACTGAGGCTAGACTCAGACTTCCAGGAAAGACTTCCAGACTCTCCAGCCTTCCAGGAAAGACCCTTCTGCTTCCCAGCACAAGTACCAGTGGAAATCTGAAGTGAGTTCCACATCTACTTTTGATGGGATCATTTAATGATCTAGCATGCAGATGGCTCCTCTACATTCCTCTGTGCCTAACTCTGAAGGCAGCCATTTTAAGTCATATATTCCATATATAAATCCCATGTATCACAGTTAACCCTATAGCTCTATGAACTCTGATACAGGTTCAGTAGATTACAATTGTCCCACAGTGTCTAGAGGAGATTGGTTCCAGAACCCCATTTGAGTCATCAAATAAGAAGATACTCAAGATTCTTAAATAAAATGATGACATATTTGCATGTAACCAGTGCACAACTCCCCAGATGTTTTAAATAATCCTTACATGTAAAATATTTAACAATGTAAACAACATGTAAGCTGTTGTTAAACAGTATTCTTTAGGAAATAATGACAAGAAAATAGATCTACATAGGCACTATTTTTAAAAATATTTTCAAACTTTGGTTACTTGAACTCATGGGTACAGAAACACAGATGCTCTTTCTTTAACATGTCCTCTATTTTTAAATGCATCTGTTCTCTTGTAGTAATACAGGTTTCTGCCAGGATTATTCAATACCCTCCATCACATGGAGAAACTTCAGTGAAGCAAATATTTGTGAGCTAGATAGTAAACATGCAGATTGCTAAATAAATACAATGAGTGAGAAATGTATCAGAAGTTGTTTTTATTCTTTCAATGATTATCCTGAGTTCTCAGATTGATCTGTCAAGTCTTCAAACTGCACTCTTAAGAGCAAGCTATCTCAAAGGATGATCAGTAAGTATTTGTGCTCAGTAGCTCTGCTCTGAAGAAGAGATATGTACCTGTATTTTATAAAATGAACTATGTTTTCCTGTAATAGGGATACTCTGTCAGTAGAGATAACACAGTATATGGCCTTTGGATCTGAGTCAGTAAAGTAGTTTGATTTTGCCCATGTAGAATTTTCTAAAATATTGAATGGTGCTTGTAAAACACCATGAGAAACCCTCAGAAATTTCTTCCAAATTTCATTGCTGCTTTCTAACCCAAATAAATGAACTATATTTCTAAGTAATATCACTGACTAAAATTTCTCCACTTTGTTTCAACTTTGGTTTTCATGCTGTGGGAGAGATTCTTCTAAAACACCCCAAAACCAAATCATCTGCTATTCAGAATCTGTGGTGGCACTACGTAACTATAACTAATATGCATAATAACAATAGCAATGACAACACTAACTACTGGAGAAGATACAGAAACTGAAACACTTGTTATTGCATGCACGAGTCTAGAAAGGTACAGCCACTTTGCAAAACAGTGTGGTGGCATCTTATAAAGCAAAACATGTGGCTGCAGCACAACTGGGTAATTGCACCATTAAGCATTTATTCTGGAGGAATAAAATAACACTTGAATAAAAACTTGTACAGAAATGCTTTTAGCAACATTTTGCTATAATATCTCAAAACTAGCAGCAATCTAGATATTCTTTAATGGCTAAATGATTAAATATACTGCAGTAGATTGTTAAAATAAAATAGTAGTTAGTAGTTAAAAATTAAAAGCAAAACCCCTCTCCTTTTGATTAATGCTATTACTTAAATGAATCTCAGGGAGAACTTAGCTGAGTGAAGAAAAAAGATTCATATGACTTGATTGGATAAATACACTATTTTTTAGTGGATTCCAGGGACCATGATTGGATGGATATTGTACTGAAGGGACTATTGATCCTTGTGGTGATGAAATTTTACTGTGACTTGCCAAAGTCAATGAAAATATCTGAGTTTTGACACAGAACCATAGTTGTGCAAGATGTCACCATGCGGTCAACTTGGGGAGAAGATACATGATAACTCTAAATTATATCTTAAAACTATCTGCCTTAAGTCTCATTAAAACTATAATTAGTGTATCTCACACTCAAAGTTCGGTTGAAATAAAAAATTCTGAGGATTTCAGACAGCCCACAGATATTATGAGCTTTTCTAAGTTATACACAAGGATATTCAGAAGATTGTCTCCAGCTAGTTTTCCCTTGCCATTCCATCACTTCCTCTATTGTGTCTAGGCTTCCTATGTGTTCAGCTGTGCACTTTCCATTTTAGACATCACTATGTCAAGTCAGTGATGATTGTACTGATTTCTCCTTCATTAGTCATGAACTCTAAGGATATAAGATTAGCATACAGACTTTGCTCAGTTCCCCTCCAAAAGCTGCACACACCCCACACACATATGCATGGACACATACGCACCCACACACATAAAATCTCTTTAAAGACAGAAAACTTAAAGAATAATTTAAATGTAAAATAATTCTGAATTTGCAAAAACTGATATTTAACTTTCTGTAATACTATATTAAAATTTTCCAGTGAATAATCTCAGAAGATTTTCAAAAGAGTGGATTATTTTTATTATCTCCATTTTAGAGCTGAGGAGAGATTTACACAGAGACAGAATCTGCTATCAGTTTGTTTGTTTATTTATTTATTTATTTATTTATTTATTTATCTATCTGAGACAGGGTCTCGCTTTGTGGTTTAGGCTGGCCCTGAGGTCAGCCTCAAACTCACATCACAGCAGTCCTCCTGCCTCTGCCTCCCAAGTGCTGGGATTACAGGCATGAGCCACCACGCCCAGCACTGTGGTATGTGGTACTGGTTGCTGCTGGGCGTGAGTCTCCACACCCATTATGGTATGTGGTTACCGGGGAATCGAACCCGGGCCCTTGCGCTTGCAAGACAGGCACTGGAACCACTGAGCTAACTCCCCAGCCCAAGAATCTGCTATCAGTTTAAAATGCTAGTAACTCATAACTTAAAACATGCATTTTTGTGTTATTCAGGATCATAGATTCATGTAGAGAAATGAATATTTCTTAAATCTAGACTGATTCTTTTTAGACTGGAATAGTTGACATGCACCAAATGTAATGAATTCCCTTAAAATAAGCAGTTCTGTGCTTTGAAACTCTTGGATTGATTTCATTAATAATTACCGTAGTTTATGTCTTAGAAGTGCCCTAAAGATGTTTCTTCCTTTCAGCTGATGCTATTAGCAAATGTCACGTTGTACTTTTCTTCCTATGTAAACAGAAGCCTCAGGAGACACAGATGAAACTCCTTACATGAAAGATTACACACTCTACGTGTCAGTCTGTTAAAATACTCTAGACCTTCCTTTAGGTAGTTAATGCAAATAGCCTAAAATGTGCTTCAAATTATATTTCAAAGTATTTTTTTTTTCTTCCTAGATGAGCAAGCTGGCAGATATGCACACAAGTTATGAAGCCAAACAACTCTATGAGCAGTTATAAACAGTGCTATTCAATGAGCATAAACAGAAGAACTCCATGAGGTATGAACAAATTGGCACAATACCATCTGCAATTAAGAACACCATAACACAGCTAATTGTTTTTGTTCATAATGGCTAGTGAGTCCTTGTCCAGCTCTTAAAGTTGCCAGATGTAGCCTTAATTTGCATACATTATATATATATATATATATATATACATATATATATATATATATATATATATGTACATAGGAGGCTTTGAGCTGTGCACCTTGTGTGTCTGTGGAATGTTTATTTTTTTTCATCTTACATCTCAGCACTACTAAATGGATTACTCATTCAATATACAGTTCACAAGTCCCAAAACATTCCTACAGAAAACAGTGGTACCTTAGGCAAGTTAATGCTCAAAATCCACAAGTAGTTTTCATTACTCAGTCATGATGTGGTAGATGGACACATCCTGTGTATTTTACTTCTTTCCAATATTTATAATAGCTAAGTACTCAACTCTAGGCATGTTTAAGGAGTTCATTTATATATGTTTTAGTCTACAGAAAAATACATAGGTATATTTAAATCATTTCTAGGGCTGATGATGTTTCTCAAACGTGGAGAACTTACTTCACATGTGCAAGGCCTCAGGTTTGATTATTAACTTGTAGTGAAGAATATCATTCTGAATTATATATATATATATATATATATACATATATATGTATATGCATATAACATAATATATAGGTGTGCAGTGTATATATATATATATATATAGATAGATAGATAGATATGCACACATAAAATGAACATGTAGTAGAAATAAACATAAGCACATATGCCATTTTGAAGGTAAATTCAATATATATTTTGTGAATATTTGAAGCCCTCCAAAAAATTTTGTAAGCCTTTAAAATCAGCAGTGTGAACTGAGAGTCTCCACAGAGACACTGGGCCTCAGAGTGGTGAGAGTTATGTATATATGAGTGTCATATAGGAGGACTGACTTACCTCTGCTCTTCACATGTTGGGCCTCAGAAAAACCTAAACAGACTGCTCTCTTACTCCAGGATTTATCTTCTTTGGGCATACATTATCTCTAAGATTTTTTCCCGGCATCATTATTGTTAAAATCCAGCTGTTTTTAGAGCAAATGGATTCCATAACAACATAAATGTACTTATTTCCAGGGATGTGTGTTCTTAAAAAGGCATCTTGTCTTATTGTATATGGTTTATTTATTTTTTTTTTAGGTTTTTTTGAGACAGGGTCTCGCTTTTTTGTGGTTCAGGCTGGCCCTGAGCTCAGCCTCAAACTCACATCACAATCCTCCTGCCTCTGCCTCCCGAGTGCTGGGATTACAGGCGTGAGCCACCACGCCCGGCACTGTGGTATGTGGTATTGGTTGCTGCTGGGTGTGGGTCTCCACACCCAGTATTATTATGTGGTTACCGGGGAATCGAACCCGGGCCCTTGCGCTTGCAAGACCGGCGCCGGAACCACTGAGCTAACTCCCCGGCCCCATATATGGTTTATTTTTTAATGTAAACGGAATTTATCACGCTTTGCATATTATTTACATGAAAGCTCAACTAATATATTAGGTTTTAGAACCAGGGCAAGTAATGTCAAAAGGAATAAAGGACACTGTGCATCCTGAAATTATTTACACGCTTATTTGAATGGCACAACAATTAAAATTTTTAGATATTGCTAATGAAATTCAAGGGAAGGCATTGCTGAAACATTTTTTTTGGCCAAACTGTAGACTTGAATTAATATAAAGGAGCCATTGTTAATTTAATAGTAGCTTTTATAAACATAGGAAACATTTTTTTAGGAATAAAAATGATTCCCTTTTCTGAGATTCCTTGACTTATATAGGGTTATTGCAATACAATAAGTTATTTATATAAATTATTTGAGCTACTTGGTTAATTTTTAGTTCCTAGCCACCATTCTGCAGAGGTGAAATATTTTATTTCTGTTTTAGATACAATGTTTTCATTGCTGCTTCTGTCTTCTGTGGCTGTAAAAGTAAACAAAGAAGTTGACTCAAAGCTTTGAAATCTTACTACCTTTTTAAATTCCCAGGAAAATAAGACAAGCCATTAGTCTTTTCTAGTAAGTATCTGGGCATTTATTCAACAGGTCATGTTGGCTTGCACAAATGTGTCAAGAGAATTGAAAGTAGTTATTTTTTACAATAGAGACTTATTTAGTCTGTCATTTTTTAACTTTTTAATTAAAACAAAACTGGTGATTTTCTGTTACCTAAATATCTAATAACCAGCTACTCAAGTACAATTCATCATATAATTTTAGTTTTGAAAAAAATAACTCTATTATTTTTATTTTTATTATACTTGACTGGTGGAAATTTGTGGTATCTTGCTTTGAAATATTTATATCTCTTGATTTTAAAAGACTTTCAAAGGCACAGTACTATGGTAAAATATTATATAACAATGAATATCTGAGGAAAGCATTTTTTCATATCTTTAAGGTGTAAAAAGTTAAGTTTTTCTGTTTTTGTCTCCTTGCAATTCAGTTTTAGTTCTGTATTAATTGAATTATTTTTTACATCCCTAAATGTGTTGTAGCATGTGGTATCATTTTCATAATGACATTGATCTAAAATGGTGATATAGAAATGCCTCTCTCTCTGTCTCGCACTTGTCTTTCTGTTTCACTCTGTCTGTCTCTCTCTTCCTTCTTCCTTTCTTCTCTTACTCCGGGCTTCCTGTCTCGCTTCCATACAGGAGCCACTTGGTTCTCAATAAAAGTCTCCAAGCTGGTACCTGGTGTGGGGTGTGGTCTTGGGCGCTGGAAAATTCCTTAACAGAAATTATGAAAATAATGTAATAATTTTAATCCCAGGAAATTTAGAGTATTCTAACTGACCATCAAATACACTGACACTACTTAAACATGGTATTAAGGTAATGATGGTATTAAGCTTTTCTTGGTACTTTTTATGGAAACTTCACTGGATATTGTAAAGAGTTAAACAAGCATGAACCATCATAAATGGACACTGAATTATTTAAATAAATTATATAGACACATGTATGTCTTGGCCACCATCAAAAAAACACTAGTATGATTAAATCACAATGCAAAGTAGACAACTAAATTGTGAAGAGAGAGTAGTCACTGCATTAATACATTTTGAGTCAAAAATTTCAATTTCCTTTTTGGGAGTCTTACACCGAGGTTACTGTTCTAGGCAATCGATATGCAATGTGAAATTCAATACAAATTCATCAACATGAGGAGATGTCAATTTAATAAAATTTAACAACACATATGGTGGATATATGAATAAACCAATTTCATTTCAAATCATCTAAGAAAAGTTTGACCTAAATCTTTACATTTGAAGTTAGTAACTGGGTCCCCGAGTAACTAATCTACCATTTCCTGTATATTTTAGTTTAATTATTTTACAAGAAGCTATTTAAAGGACTTCACCTAATTAGATCTATTGGATAAGTAACATATCTACTGCAATTTTATGATTGAAACTGAAAATATCAGTCTTTTATAAATTCAGGAGAGAGTAAAAGAAATTCCTCATTGTGAAAACAGGAAAGGGAAGCATCCTGCCCTTGCGCATTTCCGCACTTGGCTTGGCAATCTCTGCTCTGCAGTGCGGCTTTGACTTTTCAGTCCTTCCAACTTCCTCCACACGGCACGTCTGCTGCTCTGGCCCTGCCAGCCCTCATGGCTGCGTGTTGGCTGGATTTGGCAGTAATAACACAAGGAATAAGCCAAGGTCCTGAATTATGTTCTTTTCTTTCATTCATTCTTTTTTTCCCTCTATGTTTTTTAAACATCTCGTATTTCAGTTCATTCCCGGGCAACTTCTCCGTTTTGGACTGCCATTGGTGACGATGTTAACATGAAGCGATGCCTGCCAGAACGCGGAGGCTGCAGCCCCGGTGGCCTGCAGGTCATCTAGCCCGTACACCTGCTGCTGGTGCGGAAGCGGGCTGTTGCTAAACGCTAATCTCCTCAAGGTTCGCCAGCTTAGCTTTGCAAACAGCCCTAGGCGTGAAGAAATAGTTTGGGGAGACGGTGAAGACATCCCCAGGCATATTTTTTCTAGAATCTTTCTACATTTTTCTAATCCATAGTAATCATTTTTATGCATTGCCAAAGTAGGACAGGAATGTGTTACTTCTCCAAACGGAAATTTTGACTCAATCGATCATTTGTGAGATCCTTTCTCTCTTGAGCTCTTTTGTTGTCAGCTGTTAGCTTACACTTGTTAATAACATTTTTTTCAAACAGGCTTATGAAAAGGTATCTGGGGCAAAATTCCTCTCAGGTGGGAAAATAATTTGATGATTCCTTCTAAAAAGCTGGCCCTCAGAAGTAGATTTTTGCTTTTTCTACCATTTGACAAATCATAGTTTGCATTCACATTCAAGAAAAATTAAATTTGACTTCTTACATTGAAAAATGGGGCTTAGCCAATGAAGATAGATTTTGAATAAAGTTATACCTGTATTCTAAATTCTTAATTCTATTCCTGATATAAAAATAACTAAAATATATATGCTATATAATTCCTCACCAAATCTCAATCTCATCTAGCAAACTGCACTATATGAATTTGTTACTATATATTGATTTAGAAGCTTAATAAAACTATTCATGTCAAGAAAAATACAAAACTTATTCTGATAAAATGAAAACTTAAAAAAATGACCAGCATATTTCCACTAATAATATGAACAGGAAAATCCACAAGAACTTCACAGATCTATTCCCTAAAGTTTCTCAAGAGATCCTTACTTTACAAGTAAAAGCCAAATTTACAAAATTATTTTCATATATTACAAATAAAGTAATTTGTATCTACCTAAAGCATTATATGTAAATATATAAAAATGATTCAGGATATGTTCATACATATATAAACATACTAAATATCTAAATAGAGAATTAAATCTAAAAAGTTGTCAGGCAATATATTCACAGTACTTAAAAAGTGATCTAGGATAGAAATTGTGTATATTATAAAATATTTCCACCACAACAAAGAATTCAATCCAATTCTAAGATGATTAAATGCATAATTATTGATCTGTGTCTTGGCCTGTACAAATGGGTTTGGCTTGCGCTCTGTTGAGGAAAATCTGTATTTGGCAAAATGTTTACACACATGAGATCTGGTTCATTTTGATAAACCTAGAATTTGAAGACCACTTCTCTCCATGACTGTTTTAGGGTCAATAAGAAGGAGACACTTCCACCACGGGGACTGGGTCAAATGTCACCTGCACCCCACAGAGGACTTCATGCATACTAGTTTTGGGATGGCTTTGCCAACACCCCTCCAAGTTCAAAAGCAGAAATAGCTTTTGAAATTTAGTAACAAGAAGTTAAGTTATTTTAGAAAGTTTGCATTGATTGGAATGTATAAATATTCATATTTGCTCAGAAGATATCTTCATTCTAAAAATGATAGGAAAGAGATAAGAATATCAGAAAAATATGATTTTGTGTCATTCTGTATTAGCTCATTGTATACTTTGTGAAATATTTCTAAAAAGGAAAAATATACATAATAACTGTAGTGATTCTTGAAATTCCTTTTAAAACTATATTCATTCATTCTAGACTCTGTATCTTGAATCAATACAATCATTACTCTATTTCCCAAATAGAGATACTTATCTTAGCCAATATTTGCTAAGAACCGTGAAATTATCCCATCTTTAAGATATACAATTTTTCTCAAGCTATATTCATATTAGTTATAATAACTTGATTCTATTTAATGAGTGTCACATGATTGATTACAAGATACTGTTTAAAATTCTGTGGAAATGAGAAGTAACAAAATCTCTGTGTCTATGTGTGTGTGTGTGTGTGTGTGTGTGTGTGTGTGTGTGTGGTGTGTTGTGTTTGTAATCTCTATGTTTGAAGTTTACTTAGGATTTGTTTTATAAAGAGATAAGTACCTGAAAACTCTATCGTTTGTCCTTCTCCTGATCTTCTAGTGCTTTATCTCAATATTGGCATTTCATTCATAAATACAGGTTAATGTCTATGGCATCATGAAATTTAATTTCAAACAACACATAATACTGTTCAGTGAAATATTTCCTTACAATCGTCAAATCCAGAAATTATTCTCCCTTTTAAAATTTTTACGCTTTTTCATTTCATTAAATTAATGAATTATTTAATTCATTTTCTTATTTTAGTTAAAAAAAAGATTTAATCATCATTGGTTTTTCTAAGCAAGTCCTGGTCAGATCCAGATTTTAAAAAATAAAATCATAGGAAAAAATAGCTCAATCTTTATATTATTGTTACTTTTCAAATGCTAGTTTATTCACAATTTTTAAATTGAAATCTTTATTGATACATTACATATACACATCATGATTGCACTCCACAGGGGGATTTGTACCAATATAAGACACAATTTAATTCTCATTTTTCCCATAGCCCTACCCACCCTACCACTCCCCAATATACATAAAATTTAAAATAATGAGATTATTCACAATTTCTTAGTTCAGTGATTTCTCGTCCCTCATATTCAACAGAAGAGGGTACAATTTTAATTTTAGGCATAGTAAAATACAGTTATTCTTGGGTACCCCAAGGATGTTGTGTCGGGACGCCCAGAACACTCTATGTGTGGATACTCATGTCTCCTATATAAAATGTGTAGTATTTTCATATAATCTGTGAACTCTTGCCCACATATATTAAATCATCTCTAGATAACTCACACATGTAAATCCTATGTAAACCTTTTTTATAGTTAATTATTCAGGGAATAAGTAAAAATGTCTGTACATGCTCAGACCCAATTGTCTTACCTGAACACATATTTTGTATATGTGATTAGTTAAATCATTACCTTTGTGCACACACCGGCATATTGTTTTTAAACTAAAATTTGATTGATACTTATCTCAATCCAATAATATAGGATATCTCTATATTGAGATAAGTCAAATTTTTCCTTAACTTTTATGAAAAAAAACCAAGGAATCATACTTGTCTGTGGGTGTGGTGGTGACCACCGCTCTCATTCTAGCAATCAGGAGGCTGAGACTGGAGAGTCACCTTGAGTTCAAGGGCAGCCTGAATTGCATAGCAAGATTCTGTCTCAGAAAACAGCAAAATAAAACAAAACAAAGAAAAAAAAAAGAAGAAGACACTTGTGGATTTTCAGTTTCACATTCTGCCTTTGTAGATTGCTTTTTGTTGCTTTTGTTATACAGTCACAAGGTTACTGCAAAGTGACATGAAAATGATATTAAAATAATAAAGCCAATAATTCAGAATAAATTGTCTAGGAGTCCTGCTTGAATACCTTTCAAATTTGTTCATGAATAAAGAACCTTATTTTATTGGACTAAATATATTGTCAAGATCTAAAAATTTATTCACATTGACACTGTGAATTATTTTCTAAGTTCAGTAATTTTGATATCTGTCCCAATTCGTAAATCACCATGTAGTTGCCTAAGCATGCACGGCATATTATGTGCATTGTAAAATGATCAGTACATGATTTCCTGTACTGTTGTTCTTAATGAGAGAATACAAAGTTATTTAGAGAACTACAATTATACAATGATTTGTTTCTTTGCTGACCTAGAGTAATCTGTGCTCTCTAAACTGAGCTGATGAATATTAAAATAGTTTCAGGTTAAATTTTAAAACTTAAATAATGATTGCTCTCGCTGTAAGCTACATGAAATTTCACAATGTTGACTTACCACAGCTTTTCTAATTTAAGAATTCCTCTTCTTATTAACTGTTTTATCAGATAACTCTGTAAGCATTTTAAAGCTTTCAGTAAAGTTTTTTACATTATATTTTAAAGCATATAAACTCACACCGTACATTTATATATGAATATATCTAAATTATATACATGTTAGCTACATTTTCTGGTTCTCTAGGCTTTATACATATTTAAATTTTAATTCTACTTCTAAAATTAAAATTATAATCTAATCTATAAAATGGCTGAATGTGTATAAATGCACACACACACACACACACACACATATATATTTAGTAGATAAAATGTACATCATACTTCTTTTTTTTTTTTTTTGAGACAGATCTCACTCTGTATCTCAGGCTAGTCCTGAGCTCAGCCTGAAAGTCACATCACAGCAGTCTTCCTGCCTCTGCCTCCCAAGTGCTGGGATTACAGGCATCAGCCATCATGCCCGGCACTGTGGTATGTGGTACTGATTGCTGCCGGGTGTGAGTCTCTATGCCCAGTATTGTATGTGGTTAACTGGGGATCAAACCCCAGCCCTTGTACTTGCAGGACAGGCACTGGAACCACTGAGCTAAATCCCCAGCCCGTATATCATATTTTAAAAAAAATGAAATAAGAATAAAACCTATCCTGTTAACCTATCCTGTCTCTTGAGGACTCATGGCCTCTGCACACTCATCCCAGGAATGCTGGGGCCTGAGACAAAGAGACTTGTTGAAATGTGTGGGTCATGGTGCTCTCTGTCCTCTGATTATATATTCACAGAATGTTTTTCTATTATCTGTTTAGAGTGCTTACTTATATTCACTTAACCTTCCCTCTTCTTGTTCAAGGCTATTACAGCCACAACTTTCACATGTACACCATATAAGCCTGTGTGATTCTAATAAACTGCTATCTGCCAACTGGTAGTAGCCCTGTCTGTCACTTAACTGTCAGTCATGGCTATCAAGCAGTTATCCAGTACCAGCCATGGACTGGTAGAACCATTGTAACTGTCAATCATTTCATTGTTGTTCATGGCCACCAAGCTATTAGCAGGTAGCCAGCTATCAGCCATTCTCTGGTACTGTCATTGTCTGTCCATGACCGTGTTCCCAGTCTCTTTCCCCAAGGAAGGAATGTCTCATCATTGTCTATATGTAACTTCAAAAATATGACTTAAAATATTTCTGGAAACAAATAAGAAGATGAATATGTATTGATAGCAAATTATAACATGTATTTGTGTCTCTTTTTTCCTGGAAATCACCATTTAAATGTATAAGGTAGGATCCAGGGAACCAGCTCAGTGGCACTGTACCTGCTGCATAAGCACAAAGTCCTGATTTCAATCCCTGCTACCAGAAAGAAAAAATGCATGAAAAAAGATTAGGGTACAAGTCAAAATAATAAGAAATTTCAAAGGCAGTGCTTTTTTTTTTTTCTTGGTTTTGTATTTATCAATTATCTCACAACACAATTTATCTTGGGTTTTGTACATTGTGTCCATATGCAATCAGTCAAATTGCATGGAAAGACTAGAAACACTTGTAGATAATTAATTTCCCTTTTCTGTCATTCTTTTATTGGGATGTGAATGTACTTAGTTTAAATCAAGTAAAACAGCATGTGAGATTTTGCAGATAACTGTTCCCTCACATTATAAATGCCAACCAAGATAGAAGAAATGTGATGCAAGAGTTATGTGTCATTTTAAATTGCAGGAAAACATCAAATATACTAGTAATTATTAGGTCCATGTTACACATACTAAGGAGAGTATGACTCACATATATAGCACATTTGGCAGCATATGAAATATTAATATTATTGATATAAGTATTACACCAGCATGATTTGTCTTTTCTGTCTTTTCCCTCCATATGGAAAAACACAGCTCAAATATTAGCACATTTAGATTTGTTTTCAGACCAACAGATTTTAAATTGAATACCAAAGCAATTAGACATAATAATTTTAGGGTAGAGTAAGAATATAATTCTGTCAATTTTAAGGCAAATCATATGAAGATCTCTTGTGTATACCCTTTTATTTAATGTATGATATAATGATAGTATAGTTTCACATATTGTATATCCATTTGTAATGTTCATTTAAAGAAAATGTACACAATTTTATTAATATTTTTAAGGTTATATCATGCATTTATTAGTTACTAAATTATTCAGTTTAACAGCATCTTATAAGATTGGCAATATAAAATCTGAAATATAATCAATAAATCAATTTAATACATATGTACCATGTTGACTGCTTATGCAATTGTATAATATTCTATCTATCTATCTATCTATCTATCTATCTATCTATCTATCCATCCATTTACTTACTTTTGCCCTATTGGAGATTGACTCCTTGATCTAGCATACGCTGCTGAACAAACATTTTAAATTTGTTTATTACTTTTAGTTTTGCACTATTTTGCTATGTTACTAAGGTTAGTCTTGAACATGTGAACCTCCTGTCTCAGGATTCCATATAGCTGGCAACAAAATTCACCACCACACCCAGTCCATACCTTTCCCTTAAACTCAGAACAAACACACTGAAGCTTTTCTAATTAAAATGTCTTTGTGAATAATTTGTTCAATTTGAGGGCAAAGCCTACAAATAGTTTTTCCTGGAAGTAAAAAATGAATCATTTGACAACACATTTCTTAATGTTCTAATAGCTTCCTTAGTTACTATAATCCTGGGCAACACTTAGATTTGGGTGTGCAAAGTAAAATACAGAATATGAGATTCTGCACTTGACCTCCTGCTTTGGAAGTTCTAGGAGTAAGTGGTCCGGGTGAGGTATTTTCAAAATCACTTCCAGGACTCTCATGTTCTCCCAAACTAAGGACTACTGTTATTCAGGAAGATATTACATTAGTTAGGACTTTATCACATATTTCACACATTCCAAGTAAGTAGAATATAGAATTCTAATGTTTTATAAAGAAATTGAGTCCAAATTATCATCAATACAAGAGGCAGCAAGAAAGGCTCAAGGGCTTTTTTTCAAATTCATCCATCTATTCCTTCAGAATTTAACAATCATGTGGCTGTGGAGAAGTTATATCCCTGGAACCTGAGTTTCTTCCTGTGCTACACTAAGGAACAGGACATTGTTGCTTGTAAGATCCAGATTTTCAATTATATTCTTATGAAGTTCTTATTATGAATTCTATCTCTTTTCTTTTTCCTACATGTATATCTATATGCATGGTCAGTTATTCACTGATCAGCCAGTGGTATTTTGTATTTATTTCCTTATTCTGATGTATAATCTCTTGTAAGTAGCAGACAATAAGAAATTAATTTATAAGAAGAAAACATTCACCATATATGCAAAGACACATGTAGTCAAGATCATATTTTTTTAAAATTATCTTTATTGGTACATTAAATATACACATCATGATTGCACTCCATAATGGAAAAAATGAGAATTAAGTTGTGTCTTATACTGGTACAAATCCCCATTATGAAGATCATAATTTTTTAACAGAATAAATTCTTCAAGAAAGTTATAAAGGCCCTTTCTAATGCAATAGCTCTAAATTATTTAAAATTGCTCTGATACTTATTTCATTTAATTATTTTGAGTTTTATGTATTCTAATATTTTACAAATTACACCTTTCTCCAACTTATTTTTTAAACGTAGAAGAATGTAATAGACCTGAGCGCCAGTTTTATTTATGCTTCCTAATGGATTGATCTTTAATGATTCAATTATTACATTTAGGATTCTATTTCATTATCTTTAAAATCTTTAAATCACATTTAAACTCTTTTATACCCCTAAATCTTTAGAATCCCATAGTTTTATTTAATTATATAATATTGCTCTACCTCCACTCTGATTCAATGTATCAAAAGTAAAAAATAAAATGTAGAAATGAATGATGAAGTGTTATAATAGCATCTAATTCACTAGTCTATATACCATTAAAGAATATTGCGATGGGAAATTTATAGCTTTGAAATAAAAGTGTGGTTTAATTGATGGGAGCATTTTAATTTAACTTAATTTAGAAATTTTCATTATCTTTTTTGAATGAAAAAATACAAGTAAACCTAATTCAGCATATCACAGAATGGAATTTGCATAGGAGAAAATTATCTAAAATAATAAATTTCTATAGCCTTCAAAAAGATTGTTTTCTTTGAAATTATATCTAAATAAGAAAATTTTAAGAATATTTGCATTAGAAATTGATACATACTACAAAAAATACAGAACTGTGTTTGTGCTGATATGAGGGAAGCTAAGTAACATTGTGGCTAATGTCTTCAAAAATAAATATCAGATAGATAGATAGATAGATAGACAGATATATGTTTTCCAAACATAGGAGAGCCTGCTATATTTAAGCTTGTGTGTCAGAGTTACTTAATATTATGGACTCAAAGTGCACGTTTCCCTACAAATGTTTCAAGTTTATACATTTTTATGATAGAATAGTACTGTCATGTGTATAAATAGTACTTTAAAAATTTTATTATAATAAAAACTGTATATATAAATACTATATATATATATAATATACTATATGTGTATATATAAAACTATATATGTATATATAATGAAATACAATATATATTATATATGTATATATACAATGAAATAAAATATATATATTACAATACATATGAAATACAAAAATATATATGTATGTATATATGTATGTATGCATATACATGTATGTATATGTGTGTGTATGTATATATAATGAAATAAAAGACCTATATTGGGAAACAGAGAAAAAAAGTATTATAATTCAGTAGAGGTCATGTTTCTGAAAGTATTCCTTGACTTAATACTGTTGTTTTATATGTTTTTTCCTATATTCTGATTTTCAATTTGTATATATAATAATCAATCTTAACAGGTGCTACAAGATAAATTAATCTCATTCTGGAAAAAAGAAAACTGGGGAAGGAAAGAGAAAGAAGAAGGAAACTGAAATGCACTTGGTACATATACCAATCCTCCACAGTAAATATAATCATTATGTACTCCAAACATGTATTAAAAAAGAAAAGAAAAGAAAGAAAGAAAGAAAGAAAGAAAGAAAGAAAGAAAGAAAGAAAGAAAGAAAACCCTCAGAAACAAAAATGCAGAAAAACACCCTTAGGTAGGTAGATATTCCTTTAGTTGATATCCCTCCGCTTTTTCTTTCTTTTTTTTTTTTTTTTTTTTTTTGGACAGGGTCTCACTTTGTAGTTCAGACTGGCCCTGAGATCACCGTGTATCCTGGGCCAGCCTCGAACACCCAGAAGTCCTCCTACCTCTGCCTCCCAAGTGCTGGGACTACAGGCATGAGCGCCCCGCCACCCGTACACACTGAGCTAAATTCCCAGCACCTGAATCTAGCTGATTCTTGAAAAGACAAACTGTCAGCTTTCTACATCATGAGAATTCATGAATAGTGATGAGAGGTTTAAAGAAATGAAATGGAAGGAATGCAGGCATTCATGCATTCACTGAATTGCTGTGTGATCAAAGGATCCTCAGTGGTACCTGACCAAATAAACTCACAGTGCAGTGGAAGAAGGTAAAGTTTAACCTGATCAATAATTATAAAACAGAAATGTGAAAACAGCTTCAGAGTAGAGATTTTTAAAGCTATGGGATTAAATAATCAGGATTTACTAAACAACAGAAGTAGATGAAGGTTTTCTGAGGAAATGATAATCAAATTCAAATCTAAGGCAGAGGTGAAGTGTACTTAGCGAAGGCCAACAGTACTATCAACACTGGATAAAGAATGTATGTAAGTTCTCTGGAAAAGAAAGATGTGGGCACAAGGGATTGGATAATTTGTACTTTGAAACATGAGACTGAAGGAGATTCCTTTTCAAAGAGGGCGTGGAGAGGAAGTGAGGGGAGTGAGAAAACAAAGCTTTTCAAGTTAACCCTTCTGGTGTAAAGAAGTGTTGTGAAGGCAGCAATACAACTGCCTACTTTAAAAATTATTATAACTCTAGGAAATACAAAGCTTACATTCCTTTCAATGTGTGGTTATTTAAATAATGACCGGAAAATAATTGTATTATCTATCTAAAGGGCCCAAATTTGATAATTTCCATAATCACACAGAGAAATTATTAGACAACAGGGCCTCCAGTCATCCATTGCTGATACAGTATGTCTGAGCTGGAGCCTGAAGATTTGTACATAAAACAATCCAGTTACCACTCTGGTACTGTTGTGGAAACCACATAAGAACCAATGATCAATTGAGTTTAAATTTTTTTTTTGTTTTGTTTTGTTTTTTTTTTGTTTTGTTTTTTTTTTGTTTTTGTAGACAGGGTCTCGCTTTTTGGTTCAGGCTGGCCCTGAGCTCAGCCTCAAACTCACATCACAATCCTCCTGCCTCTGCCTCCCGAGTGCTGGGATTACAGGCGTGAGCCACCACGCCCGGCACTGTGGTATGTGGTATTGGTTGCTGCTGGGTGTGGGTCTCCACGCCCAGTATTGTTATGTGGTTACCGGGGAATCGAACCCGGGTCCTTGCGCTTGCGAGACAGGCGCCGGAACCACTGAGCTAGCTCCCTGGCCCCCTTGAGTTTAAATTTTAAGCGCCTCTCACATATCAAATTATTTTTCCATCAGTCTCTAAATGAAACTGTTTCATATTAAATTCTTAAATGTTTTCCATAACAGCATCAGCACCAATTCATGACTGATATTTTCTGAGTTTATAATATACAGTGCCGTATCCTCAATCTTGTCAAGTATAGAAGTATTTGAATAATTTTTGTTTAATACAAAGTAATAAATCAGTCCAACTGCTGAGATGTAGTTCTTGAGTTCAGATCCTAATGCCGCCTTGAGAGAAGCAGTTTGACTTATTCATTACTAATTACTTTATCAATAAAAGGTTCTGGTAAAATCTGCTTCCCAAGGTTGTTGCAAAGATAAGCTAATATATTATGTCCATTAGCCTATGTCTAGGATATGCTAATATATGTGCTTGCAATTGTTATTGTTATTGTCATGTTTTGATTGATTCACTTTGTCATTGATAAAATATCTTTAAATTTCTTCATTACATACATAACACAAAATTAAAAATTATTTATTAATCATTTGTTTTTCCTTTTCTACTATGTATCTAACTTGGTCCAATGTTTTGACTAAAGTTAATCTATTGGTCATTCACTTACTGTGAAATATATTACTAAAGTGTGCTGAGTAATTACACATGTGTATTTAGAGTTCTATGACTTTTCTTCTGCATAAAATCATCAACAAGAATGATTCAAAATTAATTGCCAGTACCTGTATATATATAGTAAATATGACTCCAGTTTACACAAATTCTGAGTACTTCCAGTAACGTGTCTTCTGTATATTCTGTTATAATATTCGTTTATATTAATTATGACTTTCATCTCACTATGGTTCACTCTGCAGGTTGCTATTCCCTTCCCTATGTTTCCCAGCTAATTTGATTCTGGTATCAGAAAATGCATTCCACAGACGTGAGCATGTCATTAGCAAAATACTTAAGTTGTGCTAATACCGACCCCTTGAGACTCCTGTAGCTCTCCCCTCAGAGGCCAAACACCATTGATTATGGTTATGCAACTTTATATGACTAGGTTTTTGTTCAGCGAGTTTTTCAATTAATTTATAGGCATCTATTAGGTAGAACTATCAAAAAGAAGCCTTTCCAAACTTAAATATGCAGTGCTTTTTCATTACTTATATCTCCTAAGTCAGGAGATATGCCAAAGAAGGCTATTACAATGTATGATGTGACCTACTTTTAACAAATTCACATTTGCCACTTTCTTTATTAGACACCTTTTCTTCTTGGTATTCATATTTGGACTCTTTAATTACATGCTCAGCCAAAGACTTCTAATACATGAAGGCAATTTAGGAAGCAAGGAAGTAAAGCTCTGTAGACTTTCAAGATACAAAAATAAAGACAAAAGGAGCAAAAATTATATTTAAATTCTAGAAGAACCTGTCTTCCTGTAACCTTCAGCCTTAAAAATGTCTTTATGGTCATGGGTTATTTCTAATTTGGGCCTCGGATTACATCCCACACCTTCCCCACAGCCAGGACAGCATCCCCCTGCTCCTCATTATTATTCTGATTGTTTAATGCATTGCAAATGGGAAGTGTGGGACTCTAGACTTCTTTTTCCCCTTGAAACCTCTAAATAATTAATTAGACTGTCGAGCTCTCACTACTGCAAATTTTCCCTTTATGTTGGCCAGGGTGTCACACATTTATCCGTAGGCAAAGCCACAGGCAAAAGCAGTTTTCATATTAGCGAAACATCTTCGACTATGGCATGTTACCTCTGAGGTCATATCATGAAATAGCTCCATCCCCATGAATAAGGGTGAAGCCAGCGGAGCTTTCGGATAAACGTGAAGAATAAATGGGAGTCCCACGCAAGCTGTCAGCAAATTGAAATCTAAATCACCTGCTATTTTACAAGGTGGTACATGTTTATTTTAATAATGCTAGACAGAGTGTCTGAGGTCTGCTCTCTCCTCCCTCGTGTTGTCAAAAGTGTGCCAGAGGAACAAAGATGGACGATGCCTTATTTTTAAAGCCCTGTCCCATATAGAAATGTTCATCATAATTCTTTTCAAGTGTATAAAAAGAGTATCTAAAACAAATTTCCAGTTCTGTCTCCTCTCTCTATTGCTCTAAGTATATAGTAGGGCCTTCTCTAGATACGTTTTCCCAAAGGAAAGGGAGAGAGGTAGAGTGGGACAGTCAGTTTCGCGTCTCAATAGCGGAACATTATCAGTCATACTGCAGGGCCTCTCCAACACCCGTGTAGATTTAATAGTACGTGAGTGGCAGTGGCCTTTGGGCAGGCTGCAGAGCTTCAGCAAAGGCAGCAGGAAGAAGGTAGTTTTCTAGGACTACCTTCTCTCTGGTCTCCAGTTAACACAAAGGTTTCATTTCTCAGTAGTGTCTTAATCTCCCCAAGCAGAATTGGAGGCTTTCTTTGTAGTGGTCAACACTGTCTGGACTGTGTAATGTTCTGTGGAACAAAGATAAGCCGTTTGGTCTAATTTTAAATGATTGCATGAAGCACGAACAAGCACACACCTACCAGATTCTGAGTTTACTCTCCGATGAATGTAAAAGCACGAAATGCAAACAAATGGAAATGCTCCAGTTTCTTAGGGGGAAAAATCTATAAACTACAGGGATTTCCTCTCCTTGGCAAAGCACTCACTTGGAGGATAGGATAGCAAAGAATGTCAATTAATTTATCCATGTCATGTACCCCTCATCGCTGATACTTGTCCTCCACAGCTAATACATTTTTATGAGTCATAATAAATTCTCTTATGACTCAAGCATGTACTGTCCAATGAGCTAGATAATTAGTCAACTATAAAAAGGTTATTTTGGGGAGCAGATTTTAATTCAATCTTTATTGGTACATAATAAATACACATCACCATCACATTCAACATTGAGAGTTTGTACCAGAATGTAACATGACTTGATTCTCATTTTTCCCCTTTCTTTACTCCCAATATACAAAAGGTTGCCATTTGAGTTACTCTGGCCTGCTGCCTTTCCTTCCCATAGAAAAACCAACTCTTGAAAAGTTAAATTGCCTGCTTTCAGACTAATAGAGTACATGGCAGAATTGGCAACTGAAAGCAGGTTTTTAAAACATAAAAGTACACTCTGATAATTTCCACGTTGTATAATTGTGCTGTGAGATTCAGCCATCCTGAGACTCAATATTAAATGCTCTTGGGGAGTTGATAACTTGTTTTTTTACCTTGGACATTGTATTTTAAAGTACAAGTGTGGAAATGGCACAATCACCATGGTAAGACCTTTGTTGCAGTTTTTAACATTAATCCTAAGTCTGATGCTCTTATCATATTAGGAAATGAGACAATCCCTTATAGAAGTCCAAATAGTGCACAGCGTAGACCTTAAACTGGAAATTCAGCTTTGTGATTGCTTGTTTCTACTGCTGTAATGAAGACTCATAATATTTTTTTAAGCTGCAAGCAGTATTTTAAAAATGACATATTATTTTCTTATTCTGAAAGAAAACAAAACAAAATGGAATCTTGTAGTGAAATTGAACACTGACTAGGGTAGTTCTGGAGTGTACACCAGAACCTAAGTTTCCCCGTGCCCATTCAGGCATCTTTCCACGTTGTCACAGAGCTTTCTATGAAAAAAATAAATAAATAAAGCAAATCTTGCTGAATTATTTAATGTTGCAAGTGGATTTTCAATATGTAATTACAGCTTAGCCTCTGATTTAATTGTTTGGATAATTCACTTCATATTTTTGGTTAATTGCTGCCATCCACTGCACTGTGTAATTCAAACAATCATAAATAGCAGCTTGAATATTATCAAATCACCATGCCAAAATTCCGAGTGCTTAACACTGAACAAATATTTGCAAAAACCAATCCATTTGTTGGATTTATATTATACATTTGCTGCCATAGCCTTAAAATGCATTTTAATATTTACATCACTGTAGTGATTCTTAATTCATATAATTTAAATAATTGAGATACATATGTAAATTCAAAAAAACAATGTATATTAATTGAAATATTCATTTAGTTTTTAATTCCTACTGTCAGACACTCAAAAATGATAAGTTATTATCTTATTTTATACTTTAAATACAAAAAGTAGCATATGCTTTATATAGACAATATCAAATACAAAGAATTACAATAAAGATGCTTTTTGACAAGTTTTACTCTGCATATGCAATCTTGACTAATGTCTCACAATATTTTCCACTGACTCCTTATTCAGTTATGCACTGTTCCTTTTCCTTTCCTTCTTTTCCCTGACTTGACTGACTTCCTCCATTGACTGTATGGTATGTGCTTCACCAGTAAAGAAAGACGACTGCAGTGGAGAAAAAATCTCCTCATTGCTACTCTTGTCTTAGTATTTTGATATTTGTCAAGAGTAACTCATACCTAAAACCTAGTTTACCTCTTCCATCTTTCATTTATTTGTCCAGTTAATCATTTTCATACATGACTTAGTGTTATCAAAAATATTTTTTATTCTCAGTAAATATATACTAATGTTAACAAATATTTTATAAATATAAATATAAATATATTGATATATTCTATTCTGCTCAGCCTTGCAAACAGGATGAGGGTTCTGTTAGGCAAAAAGAGAGAAAAGGCAGAAAATCTCCTGTTTTTCTTTTCAAGGATATGGCCTAATTAGCTGCTGTCATTGTTTATTTGAATTCCAATTTAAATGAAATCTGAATGATGCTATGAAAGAAGCAATTGTAACTGTAAAAATTTCAGGAGAGCCTTAGTATCTCTGCGGGTGATTAATTGCCTTAAAAAATGAAAGGAGTGTCAGGATTGACAAACAGACCTACCCAAAATTTGCTTAGCATGGTGCTAGAATTTAGAAGAACATCCCTATCAAATCACCTTTTCTGCTATGTGAAAGTCTATATCCTTGGCACTACTTGAAACAATATAATTTCGGAGATTCATAACAACTACATGAAAAGTAACTGTGGTTGATTATAATTTAGGTAATCATATCACAGACAGTGTGGATTAAAGGCTTTTAATTTAAAATAAATATTTCCCTCAAGTATTGTGAATCTCCCCCAACTGTGGCTATTTATTCTTCTACTAGGAAATGGGAAGGAACGGAAATTGGATGGCTATCAGTAGGATTTTTTTATCTGTACATTATCATCCAGAATTTTTATGCCTGGTGGATTGAGATAATATAAAACAGAGGTCCTGGTTCTCATTCAACCAAGTTAGATTAAAATAGACTTCAGCTTTTAAATTGTTTTCCTTTTGGGGAAGGAAGTGGAAACAGAGAACCTACCTCAGAAAGCAGTAGGTATCATGGCACTGACTGTTGAGATCTATATTTGAGATGTGCAGCCGAGAGGAGGGGCCTGCTCCAGGCCCCTGGGGCTTTTCGCGATGCATTGTACACCGCAAAGAAAAACAAAAAAACAGCATATGAATGTATGACAACAAGGTAATATGGGAATGAACATGTGGCTAATGGTACACTGAATCTTTGGTCATATAAGTTTGAAGGAGGGATAACAATGTTTGTGTTAAAGCACCCATTTGGGAAGAATCATGCAGATGTATTTTGAAAATTCTCTCTACACTTTTACAAAGCATTTGGGTTTATTAAAGATCTGAAGTGAAAAATTTCCAATATAGTGAAAGGATCATTAAGCTTCCTCTTTCCTAGTATTGTGAAATAAATTATGTATAAAATACACAACATAGGATCAGAACATAGAAAAATTCTGATAAATGGTCATTAAATTCATTTTTCAC
This sequence comes from Petromus typicus, assembly GCA_004026965.1. Classification (NCBI taxonomy): domain Eukaryota; kingdom Metazoa; phylum Chordata; class Mammalia; order Rodentia; family Petromuridae; genus Petromus; species Petromus typicus. The sequence continues at coordinate 4,301 of PVIR01015116.1, read as the reverse complement.
TCTTGAAGACATTGACTTAGGGAAAGACTTCTTGAACAAAACCTCTATAGCACAAGAATTGGCAGAATAAATCAACAAATGGGATCTCATCATATTAAAAAGCTTTGGCACAGCAAAGGAAACCACCAACAGAGCAAAAAAGCAACCAACAATGTGGGAAAAAATCTTTACCAGCTGTTCCTCAGACAAAGGGCTACTATTTAGATTATAAAGAGCTTAAAAAAATCAGCCCACCCAAATTTAAAAACCCAATTGAAAAATGGTCATCTGAAATGAACAGATACTTTTCAGAGGAAGAAGTAAAAGCCACTAAGAAGTCTATGAAGAAATGCTCAACATCATTAATCATTCGAGAGATGCAGATGAAAACAACACTGAGATTTCATCTAACTCCACAAAGAATGGCTGCTATTTCAAGATTAGCCAGCAACAAATGTTGGCAAGGCTGTGGAGAAAAAAGAACTCTTCTCCACTGTCGATGGGAGTGTAGACTTGTACAACCTCTGTGGAAATCAGTGTGGAGATTTCTTAAAAAGCTAGGATTGGAGGGCCCATTTGATCAGGCCATCATTCTGCTAAGGTATATACACAAAAAAATTAAAAGTTTTGTAACACAGTGACACATGTGCACCCATGTTTATAGCAGCTCAGTTTATGATTGCTAAATCTTGGAAACACCCCAAATATCCATTAACTGGAGACTGGATAAGGAAGATGTGGTTCTTTTATAGACTGTAGTATTATTCTGCCATTAAAAATGATAAGATTGAGTCATTCATACTGAAATGGATGTTAGAGTTGGGACATCCTCATAAATAAAATAAATAGGTCACCTATGTGTAGATATCATCTGGTATGAGAAAATGAAGACATAAATGAGTTCTAGTATACATAGTTGATATTGTGAAATAGAAAATATTTAAAAAGAAAGAAGGTGTAGGGTTAAATAACAAAGGGAACAAGAATGTGATATTAATTAAAAAAAACAAATTTTATGTATATGGGGTGAGGAGTTGCAGGGCGAGTTGGGGAGAGGGAGAATAAGAATCAAGTCATGTCATATTCTGATACAAACTGAAAATGTTGAATGCTATGATGATGTGTATTCATAATGTACCAATAATATTTTCTGTTGCTATATGTGGTAGAAACTACAAAAAAAGTTATGATTATTATTCATATGATAAAATTCAACTTCATATAAATGGCTAGTTCCTTAGTAACCCATCAAAAAGTACATCATCATACTTTTTTTCTGTTTGATCATCTGAGAATAGAGGTATTCTACCTAACAAAGAAGCTAAGAGTTTCTTTTAGGAACTTTTTCTCATTGCTGGTACCAGATATTCAAAAGCCACCACTAAAAGGAAAGTGAGGTGTAATTTGGGTCACATTTGTAGAAGGTTCAGCCCATCATTGACTGGCTCCAAGCCAGAAGGACATTGTAGAGGAGAGATTCTATTGTGTGGTAGACAGGAAGTAGAGAGTCAAAAACCCAGGAGGGAGATTCAACCATTCAGGTGTGTGCAGGGACCCACTTCTTCCAACCAAAGTCCATGTCCTAACAGCAAATCAACTATAAAACTTCCATAACTCAATTTCTTTCCAAAGATACCACCTCAAACCCATGAAGTTTTAAGGACACTTTGATAAATAAATTACTACAGAGTTACAGGAAGGGGAATGGTTAGAAAAGATCCCAGTCCATTGATTTGGTAAAAGATCTGTCTATACTGGAAGCAGATAGCTAAATAGATGTTGAAGTAGAAATTTAGTAGGGTATGAGTATAATTAATCAAAAAGTATCTGTCTAAGTGACACACAACTTTCTCTGATATCCTTCCATTATTCTGACTGTGTATTTCTCCTTTAATTCCTTCTTTATTTTTCTTTCCTTTGTACTTCTTCCCTTTCTTTTTCCTTCACTGCTTTCTTCTCCTTTTTCCAGTCATCTTTTTTTTTGTTGTTTCTTTCATTTCTTTCTTCCCTTTCTCTTCTTTCTCCCTTCTTCCATTTTCTCACGTTTTTGATATATACATATTATAACATCAGCAAGTTAAGGTTTAGTCTTGATGTATGAAAATTCATAAAATTATTCATTGCCTAAATATTAGTCAGTGCTTCTCAGAGAAACAGATTTAATGGAAGATATACAAATGCATGAAATTTTACATGACTCAATTGCAGTGTCCACCCAGAGTCGGGTGTGAAAGAGTGCAGTGTCTGCATGAGCACTGGAGATCTCAAGGATCCAGTCACTGGCCTGGCACTCACCAGAGTGTCCCATGTAATTCTTATCAGAAAGCCAATGGGTCTGGAAGGCTGGAGTCTGTTCTAGAAGCCAGAAGACAACATCCAAACTGAAATGAAGATTGGAATTTCTCTCAAGAAACATGAACAAGCCTTCTTTTTTATTGTCTTCATATAACTTTCTGTCCATAGCTCTCTATGTGGAATTTCCAAATCCCAACTATGCTGATTCAAGATAGTAGGATACTTCTTTCTCTAATTCATACAGCTAGTTAACTACACAGTCTATTTTGTTCAATTTAGGAGTAATAAATTCATACCTCAATAAACAACTCTTTTGCCTCTCTGAATTTTTATTGGGCATCTTTACAGACAGTTTCCTATACTAGCATGTTTTTTCTTTCACTTATTTTTATTATTATAAATTCATGAGATTACGTAGACCAGTTACTAGACCTTTCTGTACATTGTTCTTACATCCTGCAGTGATTCTAAGTTTATCTCTTTTCTTCATTTAAGAAATACATTCCATATCATATAAGTGATTATTTGCCTGGGACTCGGACAACATTTTTTTAATACATTGTAATGTCATTTTTTTATTCCACTGTAATTCTTTTTACAACTAGAAATATTCAAATTGAAATTAAACTTAAAGAAAATTCTACTAAATAAAAAAAAAACTGAAAAAAAAAACCCACAAAAGTAGTTGTCTTAGGGTAAAGAAGTGTACACAATCAGAGCATTATGATGCAATCAGTTGCTAATAGACACATAGCGTTTCAATCAATATTATTTGCTTTGGGTTAAGTGTTTCCCCAAGAACATGGTGGAAACTCCATTCTTAGTGAAACAGCACTGAGGAGAGTGGGCCTGATGGAGCATATTTAGAACACAAGGACTCCACTCTCCAGCAGAATGATGGCATTGTGAAACACACCTGACCATCTGAGTTGTCTCCTTACTTTCTGCCTTGACCACCTTGATGCTGCAAGGGGTGGGCACTTGGATCCCAAGACTAGACTTTGCAGTTAACCAAACTGGAGCCCATGAAGGCATTATTCCTTGTAAGTTACTCTGTCATACAGTGGTAGAGAAGGACAAAAAGAACTGTGACCGAGTCCTAGAGCTTTAAATGTATGTGGAGGAGTCAATATTCTCATTATACACATTTTGGAATTTGCTTTATCTGTGCCTTTTCTAAATAAATATCTTAAGGAAGATATGTTTATACAGACAATTTGGTACAGGGTCTTGAATTTTCTAATATTATTCATAAAACAATAACTGGCCCCATGGAGAAATTGGCTTTCAGAACTTTGTTCTGAGGGATCTTCTTGCAGGAAATAACCACACAGTACACGCTTGTACAGTTGAACGATTTAAACCTCTATGTGAATTTATAAAGTGTTGCTCATTTGAATGTAGAATATGTGCCACTGTAGATACTAGATTTAACATAGTTTCTGCTAAACCTTTTAATTAAATTATAGTAATTAGCTAACAGTCTCAATTGCTTGTAAAACCAAACAGTATTAAAAATAATAAAGTTGTGTGCTAACTCGAGAGTGAATGTTTTCCTTTTCTTCACTGCAACTGGAGGACATGCAGCTATTTCTTCTAATAGCTACATCAACATATATAAAAATATTACTAGCAAGAAGACTAGAGCAAAACCTAGTTAGAATATGATTTTGTTCTCATATTTATGCTTGGCAGAAAGACTTAGACAATATCTCATTGAGTAGCTCAGTCTGTCCTTGAACTCATGTAACTTCCCTCCCTCAGCAGAAATTACAGGTACACACCACTATGGCACATATTTTTATTTTTTCATAAGTTCAATCTCAGGTTTATGATTATAGGAGTGTATGCTTGCAAGCGTTTAAGGATTGGTTATATGTTTATTAAATATAAGCTTTTCTGTGGGGAGGCTAATGAAATAGCAATATTGTGGTGTTCTCAAGAATTACTTATTTCATTTTGAAAAAGCTGCATTAATTTCTAAAACACAAGGGTGGTAACATGAATGAGTCTATCTGTTTTTTTTT
>PVIR01015115.1:0-38881 GCA_004026965.1 Petromus typicus | reverse complement strand
CCCCCTTCCCCCACCCTCCGAGCATCACATCAGCTGACCCTTCGCAACCCAACAGTTCCCACCGCGCCTCCAGACACCCTGACCACTGTGTGTCTCCCTCCAGCTGGAGCCTCCCTGTGCTCGGCCCCCTACCCTGCACACTTCTTTGGGGGCCTACACTCCATTCCTCTCTATCGGCCCCCCCACCTGCCTTTCTTGGTCCCCATTTCTGTCCCCCACCCAGCAGCTGCCAACCCCGTATGGTCACTTCTGCCTCCCCGGCCCCTCAGCGGCCCATACTCCATGCTAGGGGTCAAAAGTCAGTGGAACGCCTTTTTCTTTGAGGGATGGTTCCTTCTTTGCCCTTCTTAGAGTGCTGCCACAAAGCTTCCCCAAGACTGGCCTCAGTGTCCCCATGTGTGAAAGGAAGCGGCTCACAGCAGATGACAGCCAGCCAGACAGTGCACCACAGAAGCAGGAGCGCAGCCCCTACCACACACTGGGCACGCAGCCCCCCACCTCCAACTCTCACCACCGGCATGGGCAGTGCCTCCCAGGGCACCCACAGAGGGCCCAGCTGGCAGGGCATCCCCGTGCGTCACCATGCTGACTCCACTGGCCTGCCAGCTGAGAAAGGGCCAGATTCCGTCCCCACCCCCTTCCCGTTCCCATTCCCGTACGCCCCAGACCCTGCAGGACCATGTTGCCCTCTGTGCGTCTGCCCAGCGCCCACCAGGGACCCCAGGCTGTCTGACTGCCACCCATGGACAGACCTGTCACTGCTGCTGCTTCGGCCCAGAACTGCCAGGCTCTGGGAGCAGCAGGGTGTCACCGCTGCTGCTGTGCCCATCATGGCACATCTCAGCTTACTGGAGGAGCCTTGGGCCAAGGCCCCGGGGCTGCCGGCTCCCTCCCATCGCGGGACTGCCGCCCACTGGGGCCAGCAGCACACTGCAGGGACAAGCGACCTGGCACAGGGCAGCACTGGACACTGGGCACAGCGGTGCTTACGCCAGTGACAAGGGCAGGGGGACAGGATGTCAGGGGGCTTGCTGCCTCCAGACAGGAGCCAGGCCCTCGGGGTGCACGGGGGAGCCCTGCAAATCCCAAACCCAAACCTTCTTATTTCTTTATTTATTCTCATTTGTTAACCATGGTGTCAGGGATTGAACCAGGACATGATACATGTGAGACAAGTGCTCTGCCACTGAGCCACCCTCCAGTCCTGTTCTTAAGTTATATTTCAGGAGAGGGTCTCATTAAGCTGCCCAGGCTGGCTTTGAACTTGCAATACCCCTGCCTCAGCCTCCCAACAGCTGGGATTACAGACACGCACCACCACGACTGGGCCATTTTCTTCTCACCCCTGAACAGCACACAGCTGAGCTTCTGTGCACCCAGCAGACGTTGTGCCATGTGCCATGTCATAGCGGTCCCCACTACCCCATTTCCATGGTGGAGAAACTGAGGCACCAGAGAAAAGTAAAGAACTGTGAACTCCCCTGCACAACTGCTGAGTGCCAGGCCTGGGATGAGCCCGGGGCTGAGGCCTGGAGAGAGTTCTGAGCCCACGACTGTGCCGTCCCCACCTTTGGACTCACCGGAACAAAGCCTGAATGTTCTGATCTGTTCCCACTCCGAGCCTCAGTTTCCTCATCTGACAGACAAGCGAAGAATAATCACCCCTAGCTGGATACAGAGCTGCACGCCTGAACCTCAAGAGGCTGAGGCAGAGGGATCATTTCCAGGTGTGTTGGACTTGGGGTGGGCACAGCCTGTGCTCCCACTGACCACCTCCTGACCACAGAGGTCACCACCGTGCCCCGGTCCTCACAGTGACCCTGTCTTGGTGCCTACAGAACACAGACAATACGTTCCTGTCTCAAACACCCAGCTTTCCCCCAAACCCTCCTGCCTCAGCCTCTTCCTGCTTATCTCTCACTCCTCCCTAGATTGGTTGCCAAGGTTGGCAAACAGAAATGCAGCATGCCCTGTGAAGCTGCAACTTCAGTAAGCAATGGCTGAGTTGTGGGCAAATCCTGGCCACTCTACCTTCAGATGTCAACTGAGATGTCACCTCCCTGGAGAACTGTGGCCATCAGGACAGAATGCCGACATTCCTCAGCCCACGCCGGTACTGCAAGCCCCCAGGCAGACTGCAGGGAGAGTGGTGCGGCCGCAGCACAGGGGGACGCACAGCTGGCTCCGTTTGTGTCTGGAGACCTGCTCCTGGACGCCCTGGGGTTGGAGCTGGGCACAGGGAGACCAGCGCCAGAGATGGCTGCCCTGGTGTTAATTAAATCCGGCACCGATGAGGCCCAAGGGACCTCGTCACAGGCAACATGGGGACGACAGTCGTTTGAGCGGCCGTCGGGCTGTAGAGTCCCCAAAGGACTCAGGTTCAGGGGTGCTGAAGGGCGCCCAGCAGGCGGGCAGGCAGCAAGCGGGGTGGGCGCTGATCCAGGAGCACAGGCGCCATGGGTTTGGGGACAGAAAGCAGGCGCTCGCTTTCCCCCACAGTGCCAAAAATAGCCGGATCGCCTGCCCGGAACCAGGGAGCCGCGGCTCCTACGGAGCAGGCGCAGGGCGGCAAGGGGGGCCGGCCACTGCCTGGGCGGGGTTCCGCCCTCTCCTGGCGCCGAGGGGAGAGGGGTCCCACAAGGGTCACAGGGCCCAGGGAGCCCCAAACCCCTCCTCCCACCTCCTGGGCCCTGAAAGCCAAGGCCGGGAAGGATGCGGAGACCCAGCCATTCACAGCCTGCCGCTCCCTGGCCTGTTTTCATTCATCCAGCAGGTCCGCCGCAGGCTGCGGCTTCCCAGGGAACCGTGAAAGGAGAACCAGCCGGGCCTCCCGGAGCACAGGACACGGAGGAAGGAGCTGACGCTGTGTGGGGCAAAGGAGGGGCCCGCCAGGGTCCAGGGCGGAGGCACATGCAAGGGCTGGAGGCTGAGCTGCCTCCGTGCTGCCAGCGGCCGAGTTCGGCGGTCACCAGGCCCTGGCCTGGCGCTCCCCGTCCAAGGGTGAAGCCGCCAGGAGGCAGACGGGGAAGTCAAGGCATGGTGGGGATCTTTCGCCCGTGTTTTCCCTGATCCCAGACACCATCTGTCCAATTTACAGCTGGGTTAAGGGGACGAGGTGGCAGGAGTAGCTGAGGTCCAAGCCCTAATGAGCAGAGGGCTGGACCTGAACCTCCATGAGCAGAAGCAGTTGACCCCAGCTGGCCAGACATCCAGCCTCAACCCCTCCCTCTGCTCCAGAGAGAAGGCCAAAGTTCCAGCCTGGCCAGATGCAGCCACAGAGATGTGTGGCTCCAAATCCCGAGCACTTTCCGGGCCCCACGGCAGCTTCTGAGCTACTTCCTGATCTCCAAAGGCTGGAGCAGGATGCTGTGACCCCGAGGCTGGAGAACGCATAGCCTCCCCGGGGGCTGGCAGCCACCCGCCCGCCCAACCTGACACTGACGAGACTGCCAGAGTGCTGGTGCTATTCCAGCCTGGTTAAACATTCCTCAAAGCCACATTCCTCCTGTCCCGCTCGGCTTGCCAGGAATCTGGAGCACCGACGCGGACACCGCAGCTTCCAGGGCTGAGCGCGGCGACAGCCCTGACTGGCACCAGCATGGCCACATGGCCGTGAGACAGGCACCACTGGCTCCCCTGCACCACTGGGTCCCCCCAAAGCCTCCTGCACTCGCAGAGCTGAGTCCTAGTGAAGGGGTGGGGCTGCCTAGGAGCTGCCAGTCACTGGGGGCGTGGCCTAGATGTCTCCTCCCCTCACCCTCTGCTTCCTGAACGCCATTCCCTGAGCAGCGCTCCTATGCCAGGCCCTATACCACACATGGTACTTATTTCCTTGGGCATTTGGTCATGGCTACCTCACATACCTCCCAAACCTTCCCATGGAGCCCCTTTCCCCCTGGCCTCAGCCCTGCCTCCTTCCTGAATGAAGCCCAGGCAGAAGCTGCCCATAGCGCCTCCAGGAGACAACAAATCTGGAAGCAGCAGGGTCCTGTGTTTTTTGTTTGTTTGTTTGTTTGTTTTTCTCTTTAGTCTTTTTGATACAAGGTCTCCCTTAGTGGTTCAGGCTGGTCCTGAACTCAGCCTCGGCAATCCTCCTGCCTCTGCCTCCCCAGTGCTGAGATTACAGACTGAGCCACCACGCCCAGCACCGGGCGCTGATATGTAGTACTGATTGCTGGTAGGCGTGTGTCACTACACCCAGCTTCCTTGTATGTGGTTACCAGGGATCGAAACCTGGACCTTGTACTTGCAAGACAGGCGCCGAACCACTGAGCTAAATCCCCGGCCCAGAGCCCTGTGTTTGCAGCTGGAGGGGGTGGGGTGGCAGGAGTGCCCACTGTCCAACCATACACCACCCCAGGGACCCAGGATGCTGGTCACTGGGACTCCAGCACCAGTTTAGATCCTCCAGGGATGGGCTGCTCACTACCCTATAAGGCAACTCTAAGCTCGTGGTGCTCACAGAGAGCATGATGGGAAGGCCTGCAGTGGGAAGGCTGCGCCTTTGCCCACACAACTAACTGACCCCAGACTGGCTGCAGACTGGCTGGGAGACTCGCCCTAGGCCAGAAGTATCAAAGCTTCTTTTTCCTCACCTGTAATGTGGGCAGAGGGGTAGGCGACCGCAGCCGCTATGGCCTGCACTCAGTACTCCTGGCCCCGAGAACTTAACTGCTCTCACTGCCAATGCCACTCCTCCTGACGGTATGGATGCCATGCCCACGGGCAGCTGGGCTCCCACAGCCCACCAGGGCTCCAGCAGGAGGAGACAGAGAAGTGGCACCGTATCACCAATCCCAAAGTCATAGCGGAGCCCCGCTCCTCCAGATCCTGTCCCCAGCTCGGGCGTCTCCTCCAGCGGCCCCCACCCCAGGCACAGCTACATTTACTACCTGCATGCAAGCGCCGGCTCACCCACTCCTGACACGCGCCATGACCCGTCACTCATGCTCACAGCAGCACACGTGAGTCAGGGCTTACACACGTGACCCACAGCGCCCACCCTGCTGGCAACACCCACGGCTGCTCACCCTCCACAGAGCCTGCCTGGGAGCCTTCGGTGTAGACCTTCCCCAGGCTCGGGCCTGGCAGGACAGGGCTCAAACCCAGCAGCGCCACTCACCAGCTGTGCAGCCAGGGCCCATTCTGAGCCTGCCTGGCCCATCTACAGAGTTAGGACACACAGGGCTGCCAGGAGGAGTCGGTGACAAGCGCTGTAAGCACAGGGCAGGGCCTGGGTCAGAGGGGACATGTGATGGCAAAAGAGACTGGGGACTCCGAGGTCACCACAGCGGCCACCCCCATCCGAGGGCGGAAGCCCTGGGAGGCTGTTCCCACATGTGCACACAGACTGGAAGCCCAGAGGGGCATGGCGGCACACCTTTGTCATCCCAGCATCCGGGAGACTGAGGCAGGAAGATCACCACGAGTTCAAGGCCAGCTTGAGGGACATAATGACTTCCAAGCCAGCCTGCACTACAAAACAAGACCTTGTCTCAAAAAGCATTGTCAGAAGCCCAGCGTTCCAAAGCTGGCCACCCCAGCCCTTCATGCTGACAGAGAAGGATCGAGTCCGGGAAATGGGAAAGCCGTCCACATTCAGGCTCTCGGGATGCCCAGCAGAGAGGCCTGGGACTCTTGCCCCCTGGGAGGCCGCCTTCCTGGGAAAACGTTTAGCAAATACTTATTTCATGCCAGTCTCATGCCTGCAGGAGGCCCTGCTGTCCAGCCTGTCTCACGAGTGGGGCCCTCAGGTCCTCTAGGAGCCCTTCCCATCCCGCCACTGGCCCTCCTGAGATCCCCGATACCTACAGGCCTCACAGGCTGTGCAAACTGTCCTGTCCCCTGTGACAGACAAAGGCCCTCTCCACCAGCACTGGCGGGTTCCTGACAAGGTCAGCCCAGGCGTGCAGGTCACCAGGCAGAGGCCGTGGCATCACCACCCTGGCTTCCACCGCCTGTCTGCTGTGTGACCTTGAGGACACGCGCATCGCCCCTGGGCCTCGCTCTGTCCGGTGCTTCTATAACGTGGGGGCACTTTGTTCCCTGACCCCAAGTCTCGGCCAGCACTGAGGCCAGAGTTCTACGTAGCGGGAATCAAAGAGGGGAGCTTGAAACTGCCAACTTCCACCGTTCCTCCACTGGCAGCGATGGATAAAATGAGAAGACAGGAGAGCGGGCCCTCTCCTCCGCCTTGGCTGAAAATGTAAACTGGAATGTCCTTCTAGAGAGCAATTTACACTTCTTAATCAAAAGCCTTTTAAAACGTCCCCAGCTTTTAACTCTTACCTCCTTCTTGGTTTCTTACATTTAAGGAGAAGCACATGAGACGATTCAGTACAGAGGCGTCTGTCACAGCACCGCTGAGGGGAGAAAGGAATCTTGCCTGGGATTCAATAAGATGTGTTGTAGCCCAGCATGGCCACCGGACACAGGAGGCTGAGGCAGGAGATTTTTGGCTAGCTTGGGGAGCATAGCTCCAGGTCTACAAAGTGATCAAGCACAGCCTGAACCACGAGACCGCAAGATCCAACAAACCAACGAAAAATTACATTTCTGTGATTCACCACTTAAATAAAATGGTTCAGAAGAATGATGACAAAGACAGATATTCCCATTAGGTTTCTAAAAACTAGAAAATAAAAAGTATTTAATCTCAGATCTCCAAGATCTCCTGTCTGTCTGTCCTGTTCCCTCTTCTGCCCTTTGCTGTGATGACCTGTGCTCCATCACTGTTCCCAGCTGTTGGCTCGTGGACCCCTCACCAAGACTGATCTTTCCAAACCCTTCCAGAGCACTCACCAATTGGGAACTACCCAACTCCCTTCCAGGGCCCCTGCAGGTGACGAAGCCTGGCCACTCCCAGCCATGTGCCCCACAGCCCGCATTTGGCAACTGGGTTGTCCTGACCCCGGGGAAGGCTGGCACCTGACCCAGCAGGATGCCAGAAGCCAGGGTGCCCGGGACCAAGACCAGGCTGCAAGGGTCGCTGGGCTCTGCGGCCAGGCTGGGAGGGTCCCTCAGGTCCAGGCACCATGCCAGACCTTTCTAATACTGAGTGTGATGTGTACACTTGTAATCCCAGCCCTCTGGGAGGCTGAGGCAGGAGGATCACAAGTGGCAGCTCAGCTTGGGCAACCTGGTGAGACCCTCTCAAAACAGAGCTGGGATATAGCTCAGTGTTAGAGTGCTTGCCCAGCGTGTGTAAGGCCTTGGGTTGCACTCCCAGGATCGAAGGGGGAAGAAAGAAAAGACCCTTCCACTGCCTGACTCTCCCCAAATTCCGAGGCCTCCCATGTAGCCCGGTCTTTGGAGGAACAGAGACGGTGAGTGGCTTCCCCAAGCCGCAGACCATGCAGGGGGGCCTGGCCTGTTCTCCAGGCCCAAGTCCCTCCCTTCCCGGGGTCCTTCTGGCTCCTGAGCAGCTCGTGCTACCAGCCCCACGGCCCGACACAGCTCGCAAGACAAAGAAGTCTTCATCCCCTAAGAAGGGGCCCACCTGGATCTCAGGACAACCCTGCCCTGAGCACCCAAGAGCCCCCAGGTGGCACCCAGCATCCGTCCTCCTCCTGCTCCTGGGCACCAGGCCTCCGCTGCTCCCCAAACGGCTGCTGCATGCCAAGCACCATCCTGGACATCTGGGCGGCAGCAGCAGCAGAGGCTCAAAGTTGGCCAGCAAGGTCAAGGCAGAGTGACCATGGGTGACAAGCAGGAAGTGGCACGCTGTGTCCTGGCGGAGTGCCCAGGACTGCCTGCTGCGTGGTGGGCCGCCTGGTAGGGTCCTGGCTTCAGGGACCTTCAGAGACATCTCTGAGATGAGACAGAGCAACACTCTGGCGTACGGAGAGCTGCAAACCACGGGCGCCACGGCAAGGACCAGGCCCTAGCTGCACCCCCTTTCTCTGTGAACCGCTCACACCCCTGAGTGGACACACTTATTTTTCAGACGGGGAAACTGAGGCTCCTGAAGGAGAGGGCTCGCCTGCCCTCTGGCCTAGGCACCCGGGGTACACCAGTCTCACCTCCACGCTGTAAGAGACGGAGTGAGCAGGACCTCAAAGAAACCTGACAGCACAGACCACAGCCCTCCAAGTCTTGGCAGGGGCAGGTGGGGCAGGAAGCTTCTCCTCCTCCACCAGCTCCCAGCTCTGCCCACCTGAGTTCCTGGGCACGGATATTCGACTCTCATCTGTAAAGGACAGAAACAGTCCCACGCTGCTCAGCTCGGGTGAGGGATGCGTCCAGGGAGGGCCACACGGCTGGAGACCAGGGGCCCCGGCTTCTTCACTCTGACTTGCCACCCAGTCGGCCCTGGCCCCCAGGCCGGCACAGACATCTGAGTTCCCCGCTGAGCCTCTGGACCCTGTAGCCAGCTGTGCACAGTGATCTACGATCCCCACGATCTGTTACAGCTCTGGTTCCTCCCAGAAACAGGTCTGGATGACCAACTCTTGTCAAGCATCCAAATGCCCGGCATGGCCCACATCTGTAATCCCAGCACGAAGGAGGCTGAGGCAGGAGGTTCTCCATAAGTTCAAGGCCAGCCTGAACCACACAGCAAGACCCTGTTCCCTCCCCCACAAAAAGGTACAAATTCCTGGGCTGTAGTCCAGACCTGAATTCAGACTGAGGGTACCCCAGCAGCTTGGAATTTAACAAGCTCTTGGGGATATGCGGACATCTGAGAGCCCTTGACCCCACTCAAAGAATCCCCAGGACAAGGGCGGGTGGCACCACTGCCCACCAGAAGGCAAGTCGCCTAGGCCGACCAGGACAGGCTTTCTCTGCACATCCTGCCCCAAGACATTTCATTCAACACACCACGTAGCCCTGTTCAGTGCACCGCACAGGGAGACAGCACCCCACCTCGTACACAGGCCAAGAAGCAGCATCGGCAGGGACACAGCTAGGTGAGGCACCCCACCGGCCCCACCCTAGTCAGGGCTTCCACAAAGGAATAGCACCCAGGTGCCCCTCCCCCAGCCAGAACCATCCAGACATGCGCAGGCTCTAAAGACAGCCCAGCCCAGCGCCACTAAAACCGACTTCGTCAGCCCAACTTCTGCAAGAGTTGACAGGTCCACCTAGCAGGGGGCTGGACCCAAGGACCCTCCCCAGTGCCTCGCACTGAGAATGAACCAGCACAGGCTTAAGACAGGGCCAGACGGGGCACAGCAGATCCTCCAGATGGGCTCCGAGGTCTCCCCTGGGCACAGCGTTGGAGCAACGCATCTGCGTGCAGGTCCTGCACTGCGTGCCGCACCTTGGGCCTGCTGCTTCACCCCCGGCCTCAGTTTCCTCACCGGAAACACAGACAGCAACTCTCCCCAGCACGTGTAGGGCTGCTGCAGAGTTGATGCGCTGACAACGCAACGAGCTGGCGCGTGACACGCTCAGTAATCAGGACGCCTGGCTCACTCTGTATGGCGGCCCCTTCCCCACACCGCCCTCTCTCCTCTGGCCCACAGGTCCCACCTACAGCCTGCCTGCTCACAGCTGTGGACCACCTCTGGGCTGAGCTTACAGAAGCACCTCATAGGCCACCCAGCCACGCTGGCTGAGACAGCAGCTCCTGGCTGTGATCCTCAGGCTCGAAAGTGCACCAGCACCAGCGCTGTCAAGAGCCCCCCCACAGTTCTGAGCACCGGAGGTGGGGGGCATGGGATGGGCGAACCTGGGGACAATGCCAGAGGGCCCACAGAGAGAGGGGGCGGGGAGCAGAGCCTGCACAGGGCACTGACCCCTGCCAGGGCTGACCTGCCACACAGACCCCAGGGGTGCAGAGGGGCGGCACCCACACAGGGAGCGTAGGCAGCCCAGGCCCCTGCCCCCTTCCAGGTCAATCCACCAGGCCCTGGTCCCTCCCATAAGGCCACCATCCCACAGCCCTGGCTGTGCCCATCCCAAGAGAGGCAGATGCTCAGGACTCAATTACATGAACCCCTGGTGTTCCGGGCACCTCTGGAGACTGTTGGGCAGCAGAAACCACGGTGCCAACTGTGACCAAGTGGGCAGAGACCCGCTGGGACCGAACCACAGACATCCAAGCACCAGCCTTCCTAGAGGGCCACTTCAGACAGTTCCACGAAGGAACCCACCTGCTCAGCCTGCTGCGGTACAAACTCATTTCCTGTGTGACAAAGCCGCGGACCCAGGTGGACCAAGCCTAGGAATGCGGCCACCTCTGGGTGCCGGGCCCCTCCTCAGGCTGCCCAGAGCGCCCTGCCGGTCTTGTCCTTCACACAAGCTTGGGGCCAGGGAGGGGGCGACAGGCGATCTCGCGGCGGTGGCGGCGGCGGCAGCGTGACGCGTGAATCACCGGGCCGAGTCACCGCACTGGGGAGCCGCCCGCCCCCACCTCGCGCGCCCCCTGCCCCGCCGGACCCTCTGCGTGGAGGGCGCCTCGGGTGGCTCCGCGCCCGTGACAGGAGACACAGGCCGGGCTGGGGGCGGGGAGCAGGGCCAGAACAATGGGCCGGGTGCGGGGCGCGCGGCTGGGCCTCGGGAGCCCAGGAGCGCGCGCGGGCGGGGCCGCGAGTCTGGGGGTGGCCGGGGGGCGGGGACGGGACCCCGAGCACTCACAGTACGTCTTCCTGGTCAGCTCCTCCACAACTTCGGGCTTCAACTTGCTGTTGGACTTCCCCATCCTCGGCGGCCGCGCCCCCGCCCCCGGGCCGGACCGTGGGGCGTCCCCCGGGAGCGGTGGGGCCGGGCTGGGCCGGGCCGGGCCGGGGCCGCGCCTTTGTCTGCGCCGTGAGCGCGCGGCCCGGGCGGGGGCTCGGCGCGCTCTTCTGCACCCGGGGCGGGCCTGGCCGGGACGCCCGGGCGCGGGGCGCGGGGCGCGGGAGGCCTGGGTGCGCGGGCCGCGCGGTCGTCCCTGGTTACTGGGCCGCGCGGCACACGCTCGCTGCTGCGCCGCCGCCCTGCGCACCCCGCCTCCCTCCCTCCCTCCCTCCCCCGCTCCCCGCGCAGCCGGGGCTGGACCCGCAGCCGCCACTCAGCGACAGCGCCACCCCCCGCCCCCGCGCGCTGAGCGCCCCCTGTCTTGCGTCCCGGCTGGGAGGGGGACCCCCTAAACCTCCCTCCCCCACGAGGCCTCTGGGGACTGACCGGGCTGGGTTGCGAGACGTTCATTCATTCATTCCACGTGGGCCCCACAGCCATGGGGCAGGCCTGCCTCGCACAGGTCGGTGGGGGACACCTACCTGAGGCCTGAGGACTTGACCTCCAGGCCGAGGGTGAGGAAGGAAGGGGGGTGGGAACTGCAGGAGATCAAGCCCGACCCCCAGAGGGTGCCAAGCCAACCCTGGTGCCCGGGTCCAGGCCCTGCTGGAGTGATTGAGCTCAGAGAGGAACAGGGCCCTAGGCACCGCGGCTGAGGCCTCTGCCCAGGAGCACTGCCCAGAAGCGGGGCTCTGTTCCCAGCACCCAGGAGGGTTCCTGGCAGCGCCAGGGCCACTCCCTTCCTGTTTAACACCTGGACTGCACAGGGCTGGGGTGGGAGCCCAAGGGAGCGCAGCACAGCAGATGCCTGCAGGAGCCACGCGGGGAGCCCCACACCTTCCCTTCGTGTTTGTCTTCCCAGCGCCTGGAGTTCACCTCCTCAGTAGCACAGGAGTCCCCAGGGGTGAGGGGCCAGCCAGCACCCAGCAGCTGCTGTAGGTGAGGCTCGAATGATGGGACCAGATGGGGACAGAGGCAGGGTCTCAGGTCCTCGCTTTCTCAGGGGGCCCAGGACAAAGCCCAGAGAACTCTGGGGAGGTGACGCCACCTTTCACCCCAGGAACTGCCTTCCTCTGAGGCCTAGCTGAAGGCCTTATTCTGGTGATGGGGACACAGACCCCCCAACATGGGGATCCAGTTGGCATGAGACACGGGGACCAAGATCTCGTGGGCCTGACTTTCAGGGACAGCGATTCAGACTTCCTAGAAACTAGTGGCATCCTGTATTTCCAGCTCGCTGCCCTCGTGCTAAGCAGAGCGCTGGGGAGACACCACTGCCACCAGCCAGGGGGGCTCACAGATCGGGCCCAGCCTGTCCCAGCAATCAAACCACACAGTCACACTAGTGACTGGGATGGCACCGGCTGGGGGAGCAGACCCAGAGGCAGCGGCCAGGAGTTTTGCAGAGGCCCACCGTGTGCCCAGTGAGTGGCAGCCCCGGGGACTGAAACCATATCATGCCCTCAGAAGGGTTCATGACCATAAGCAACAGGTATGTAGGGATGTGCGCTGTGTCTAACAGTGATCAAAGAGGCCCCCAGAAAATATGGCGGGCAAACCCAAACTAAGGCCAGAGCTGTCACAGAGGCCTCAGGGACCTAGGAGGGAGGGGAATGGGGGGCTTGCCGCGCCCTGGAACTCACTATGCACCTTCGGCTGGCCTGGGACTCACCGTGGTCCTCCTGCCTCTTAAGGGCGGGACCCCAGGCCTGTGCCACCAGCCCAGCTGTTGTTTTGTCTCCGAGACGAGATCTGGCTGTGTTGGTCATGTCCCCCAGCCTGGCCTCAAACTTGTGGGCTGAGTGACCCCCGGCTCAGCCTCAGGGAGCCAGGGCTGTAGGCGTGCGCCTCCATACCCAGATCATTTCCTTGCCCCTCTTCTTCTAAAGCCACCAGATTTAGTCACAGGGCCCCAGCCACAGACTTTGCTGGATCAGTCATCTCCCCAGAGCTCCTGCCCAAACTCCTTAGTTGGACTGTTTCCAACCTTCCACCTAACAACTCCCAGAGGGGACAAATTCCAACACAAGACCCTCAGGGACACTGGGGCATGAAGAGGGCAGGGTTGGAGCTGGGAGGGGTCTGTGTTCTGCCGGGTCCCTGCTGTGGATGCCCTGGATATTCGAGGGTGGAGACAGACGTGGTGGGCTTGCCAGGGCTCATGGTGGCTTCAGCCAGGAGCAGTGGCTGTGGCTGCTGTGGGGCAGGGACAGGGAGAGCGCAGACTGGATGAGGCTGAGGCCCTGGGGTCACCAGTGAGCAGAGTAGGGACCGCGAAGATCAGGGAGCTGGAAGGGTTCTGGGTGGGGTGGGAAGACTTCCAGGAGAACCGGAAGTGACAAGCAGGAGCCAGGAGCTGCTGGGCCAGGTGGGGCTTGACTTGGCTTTGGGCCAGAGGGTCCCTGCTGGGTCAACTGCAAGAGCCTCAGCCTGGGCGGGGACAGAAGTCCAGGTCCACCGTCGTGACCACACTGCCCTGTGCTTCCTACACAGGCTGTGACCCCTCTGCACCTGGAGGCTGGGGATTTGTGAAGGAAAGGACACAGACGTCTTTTGATTGGGGTCACCGCCTGATTCCCAGGGGAACAGGGTCTTCCCTACTGCAGTGGGGGGGCAGGGACAGCAGAGCCACCACTGAAGGCTGAGACCTGGAGGGAACATCAATGACCCATGTGGGCCAGGGCGGGGCTGCGCTGCTGAAGCTGGGCGGCCTGGGGAGGGTGTGGGGGGGTGAGGTGGCTTGCCGACTCTGCTGACCCCCGAATGTTGGCTCCGAGCTGTCCACACGCTGCCTGAAGGAGGATGGAGAGTAGCGTTTGGGGTGTGGCTCAGTGTAAGCCCTTGACTAGCATGCGTGAGGCCCTGGGCTCCATCCCCAGCACCGGAAAAGTAAGTGAACAGATGAAACAAGATGATCAGGAGGCTGAGGCAGGAGGATCTCTGCGCGTTAAAGCCAGCCTGGGCTACGTGGTGAGAGGACAGATGTTTTACTTTTCTCTCTCATCTGCATTTTTGCTCAAGATATAATTCACATCAGAGAAACTCCATCTCTTCAAAGCGCTTCATTCAGCAGTTGTCTGGCGCTGGCTGCGTGTCTATTTCTGGACCCTCATCTGTATTTTATACATGCTGTTTCCTACAATTAGAGGCCCGGCTTCTGAGTGAGAAAAATCACTGCCAAGGCCCTCTGCTCATCTGCCGAGGGCTGGAGGAGGAGCCAGATGGCCACAGAGTCCCGAGGTCTGGATCTCGCTTTCCGGGCCCTTGTGGGCGTGAGGAGTCGGAGTTCAGTGTGGCCGACGGCCTGCACGTGAGCCAGCCTCTGGTCTTCCTCTGCCTCTCAGCTTCTGTGTACAGCCGGAGATTGAACCCAGGGACTTCAGCCTACACCCTAGCACTTTCCATTTTTTGAGACAGGGTTTTGGTAGACTGCTAACTTGCCTGGGCTGGTCTCAAACTTGGAATCCTCCTGCCTCAGCCTTCCCAGTGCTGGGATTACAGGTGGGCACCATCCCACCCAGCCGTACCCACTGTTTTATTTCATAAGGTCACCCGGGAGCTTCGGGAAGCCTGTGGGGAAACGCTGCGCAGGGTGAGTCTGGAGAGGAGGAGTCCTAGGTGGCTTTGGCGCTGGAGGGGGGGGGTACACGCGCTCTATGCCCCCTGGTCTGTGTGGATCAGGGTGCAGGTGTAGCATCCCAGGGTGGTCAGCTGATCGGCAAGGTGGGGTGAGGGCGTGGCCCAACAGGAAGCCTTAGGCCTGGCCTCGTCTTGCCCGCATGCACTGTGTGGCTTTTGGCAAATGGCTTTTCCTCTCCTAACTCTGACCTCACAGGGGCAGGACAGACAAGCTCAGAAACGCTTTGTGTGGAGCACATGGCTCCGTGTGACGCGGACACATGGTGGAATATTATCTGGCCATAGAAATAAGAAAGTCTTGTTGGAGCAACATGGTTGGGCCTGGAAGATGTTACCCGAGATAAACGGGCTCAGAAAGATGAAACAGTTGTGTGTGACTTCGCTCATCTTAGAAGCTCACCAAGTTGAAGTAGTTGGACATGGTGCCACAGGCTTGGAATCTCAGCATTTGGGAGGCTGAGGCAGGAGGATCCCTGGGAGTTCAAGGCCAGCATGGGCTACAGAGTCTCAAAAAAATAAAGTTGAACTCATAGAAAGGATGCAGAAGGAAGGGAGGGGCTGTGACTGGAGGGAGCCTGGGGAAGTGGTGTCAGGATAGAATTAGGGGCTGGGGGGCTAGGGAGTGGAGCACCTACTAGGACCCATGGAGTCCTGGTTCCGTCCCCAACACCACAGACAGATAAATAAACCTACACTTAGATGGGGAGAATTAGTCGGACACCACAGCAGGCAGACTATCATTTATCATTTATTACACAGCTCATGAAGAGCCAGCAGAGCTCCTAGGCTTCCCTGCAAGAAAATGATAAATGTGTAAGAGCTAGAAATGTTAACTACCCGGATGAAATCATCAGACGTTGTATGACTGTACAGAGTTGTCCCGCTGTAGCCCATCCCTAAGTACAGTGATCTGTAGCAGACTTCCCAGCAGGTACTATCTTTGGAGCATTTCCCTCCCATGCACAAGGGCCTGGGTTCAAACCCACAGCCACAAAACAATGGAACAAAAACCACTTAGCTCTTTAACCTACTCAGGGCTTTTTCAAGCAAAGGATAGATGGCATTGCACACCTATAATCCCTGTACTCTGGGAGGCTGAGACAGGGGGATTCCAAATTCAAACTAAGCCTGGGAAATTTAGCAAGACCTTATCTCAAATAAAAAGGGATAGGGATGTAGCTTAGTCTAAAGGGTCCTAGGTTCAATCCACAGTAAAAACAATCAATCAATTAATCTATAATTAAACAAACAAACAAAAATAATAAGAAAGAGCCCTTCCCTAGCAAGTGGGAGGAAGGACCTCAACAAGCTCTTGACAAGAGCAAGAGCAGGCCGCCAGCCGCACAAGAGCTCTCGTCGGGCTGGATAAATACATAGGCGAGCCGGTGCTACACCACCTGCTGGCTGGGGGGTCCAGGCCAGCGAGCAGGCAGAGCGCTGGGGGCTGCTGGCACCCTGACGTGTAGATGTTCGGCCCATAGGCGCCCTCAGAGCACACCTATAACCAGCCCATAGTGATGGCTGTGTCCACCGGGAGCACCAGTAAAATTATCCAGTAAAAGTCAGCTATTATCATAACTAACAAACAAGGTCATATTTGTTTTCATATTATCATTGTGTGTGTGTGTGTGTGTGTGTGTGCATGCACACGCACACACCAGTGCCAACTGTGGGGGTCTACCACAAACTATGATGGTTATAATTATTTTCTGTATTGGAGATTGCCCCCAGAGCCTTCACACTGAGCTACACTCCAGCCTCCTTTAATCTTATTTATTATTTTATTTATTTATTTTTGGGACAGAGTCTCCCTAAGTGGCTGAGTTACCTAAGCTCAACTTGCAGTTCTCCTGCCTCAGCCTCCCAGAATGCTGGGCTCACCCTTCCCCAGGCATAAGCCAACACACAGACCACGCCATTGATTTTACAGCGCCGGGCACGGAGCCCGGGGCCACGTGCACTCGTAGTACTGCTCTAAGGTTGAGCTCCACTCCGGCCTCAGGATTACTCCTTTTTTGGTCCCTGGAATCAAACTCAGGGCCTCACGCTTGCCAGGGAGCAACATTCATGGCCCAGAGAATTATCAGCATAGGAAAAGGAAGAGGTGCCGTGAAATCTCGCGGGGAAGGGCTCTCCTGGGTCCGAGTTCTAGCCGCCCGCCGGACTGGGGCAGGCGTGGCCTCTGCAGGCCATGGTGTCCTCGGCTGTAAGCGGTGCTGCCCCATCGCGGGGCCCTCCTGGCTCGGGAGGCGGGGTCACCACAGGGCAGCAGGGCCAGGTGGTTTCAGGAATGAAACATGGAGCTGGCTGAGAAACAGGTGCCGGCCATCTGGTCCAGGGACGAAGCCGCGTCTGCGGCTCCCTCAGGCCCCCTGCAGGGGACAAGGGCCCTTGCTGTCCCCTTCCGGGGCGCCCATGACCATCAGCCACGGCAGGCGCAGGTTCTGGTCTCCGTGTCACCTGGGGATCCTCTCTGGAGCAGCCTGGTTGGGGTGACGGGAGCTGAGCACTGCTGCGCCTGTCACCCCCAGCCTTGTAGCGACATATCTATGGGGGCCTCACTCGCCCACAGACCACACTCCAGCCCCCAGGCCTCAGAGTTACCCGTGAAAGGGATGAAAGATGGCAGAATTGACATCAGACCAGAGTGCTCAGGAGACAGAGGTTCAGGGCCTGCCCGGGGTCGGGGCTGGTGAGGTGGGACCGCCTTCTCGGTGTCCTTGTGCACAGTGCAGTGTGCCGGGCAGGCTGGGTGGGGACTGCACTGCACGGGGTGGGACGGCTGCAGCCACATGGGCAGCGTCCCTCAAGGTAATGGGTACTGTGACGGCTCACATCTAATGTCTCTGACGTTCACCTGCTTGGAGGCTCGGGGGGCTGGATCACGAGGGCTCTGGTGTCACCAGTACATGGTCATGGGTGAGCTAACGTGATGCTGTTGTCAGGATGCACAGGCCTGGAGGTGGGGCCTGGTGGCAGGCAGTGGGTGCTGGGGTGTGGCCTTGGGGATCCCTCCAGCCTTCCACACTCACTCTTCGATCTGGAAGCAGGGTCTGAGGAGCCCACAGGAGTCGCCACCCAGCAGGGGAGACCACACAGCTATCTAGGGATTTGCAGGGCGGTCCTCAGCCCTTGGTCAGGCGGGGCTGGGTGGGCACCCAAAGTGCCATCCACAGGGGGCAGGTCCGTCCCTTAGAGCCCCCAGAACCCCCAAGCTAGGCTGAGACACAGGCTCCCCTGGGCAAAGTCAAGGCAGCTCCGGAGGGTCCGGGCCGCACAGGGCCTCGGCTCCTCGGTTGCTCTAGTCACATGGCTCCTTGGGGTGGCCACGCACTGGGGCCACAGCACCGGCCACCATCCCAGGCTCCCAGCCTCTGGGCCTCAATTCTCCGGCCTGGGGTGTGAGACTTCCATGCCAACCTCGAGTCCTGCAGCCTCTCTTGCTTTTGGACATGGACTTGAACTTGATACTGCCTTAATAAAGAGCAGGTCCAGTGGAGACAGTGGCATTGCCCACCTACCACCACCTCGCTGTGCGTGCCCGGCAGTGTGCAGGGCTCTCTATGCACCAGCTGTCTACACCTGCACCGCAAGAAGTAGGCACGGCGGTCCCGGAATCCCACCACAGAGCTGGGCTGCTCGGGTTCCCTGCCAGCTCCCGGGTGCTCAGCAGGGCGGGCAGCTCTGGAGGCCTGGGGCACCTGGTGGTGGCTCCTCATTTCACCACTGGTGCCTCACAGCTAGCAACCGGGAACCTCAAAAGCCCTCAGTCCCAGCGGCCTCAGAAGCTCCCTCGCTGCTGCCACACACACCGGGCAACCAGGGCCTCTCCCCTGTCCTGGGCCCATCACACAGACGCCACTGTGGCCTGGCCCAGGGCTCCTGCCCGGCTTCCAAGGGACCCACTGCGGGGACTCTGGTGGGGCCTCCTGCAGGTGTGAGGTGCAGAGGGGCCCGGTCCTGCAGGAGGATGCAGGGAGAGCTGGGGCGCCATCCCAGCGAAGGTCTGGGACAGGCTCTGGGTGTGTGCATCACCCCTGGGGTTCCCTCTGAGGGGCCTCAGGCTCTGATATGCACCCCAGTAATTAACTGCGGGGTGAAGGTGGGGTGAGGATCAGCCTCGGCAGCCCAGAACCAGCCCCCAGGGGAGCGGGAAGAGGACAGGGACAGTGGTGGGGCCACCCTGGCCCCCACCAGCCCTGGCCGCCAGCCTGGGCTCACTGGAAGGAGAGCTGTCGCAGTGCAGTGAGCGTCGCACGCCCACGTTCTCACTGAGATCTTCACCCCTGAGATGTCGGCACCAGCCGGTGGAGCCTGCACAGTGGGCAACGAGCACAAAAGAAGGGTGTGGAAAAGGCCGGATAGTGAGCCGTCCTTTAGCCTCCGATTCCAGAACTGCAAACAACAATATCTGATGCCAGCTGGTAGCCAGGCTACCATGGAGCCCACCGGAGAGCAGAGAGGGGCACAAAGAACCACTCAGGGAGGGGCGGGTGCCCTGTAGCTCCTTTAAGGGGGGGGTGGCTGGGGGTGCTTCATTTTATTTATTTTGGGGGTTCTGAAACAGAGTCTTGCTATGTAGCAAGGCTGGCCCTGAACTTACAGCGATCCTCCTGCCTCAGCTTCTGAGTGCTGGGATTCCAGGCGTGCACCATCATGCCCAGCTCTTGGGGTACTTTAAACGCCATTGGTTAACAACCCGTCCCTGGCTTGAACTGGTGGAGGCTGTGGCATGGGGGAGGATGTGTCTGCCACGGCTCTCGAATGGCATACATATGGTCTTGTTAATTCTGTCTGCATCAATGGGCACACTGGTGGGGTGTGTGGCTGGTTTGTGCCATGCTGAGCATGGTTCCACTGGCCCAGAGAGACTCATTACTCGGGAGGTAGAACACGATTAAAAGTCAGTGCGGCCCTCGGAGGCCGGTTTTAGGCAGAGCAGGGGCAGGAGGCTGAGTCAGACTTGCCTTCAAGCAACGAGGAAGGAAGACACGCTGCTCCGCAGACGCAGGTCAGCTCAGGCGCAGAACGCAAGGTTTGCCACCTCCTGTCTGTCTGAGTCACTTTCCCGTTGCTGCGACACAGCACCTGACTGGAGACCTGCAGAGGGCGGCTCGTCCACGACTGGCGGATCCAAGGAAGGCTGGGGAGGGGGGCGGGGGCTGGGGGGGGCAGCTGCTCACCGCAGCCAGATCCAGAGAGCCGGGTTCGCTGATCCCCGTCCAGGCCCCGCCCCCAGGCCCGCCCTAGGACCAGGCCCCGCCCACCCAAGGCGAAATCCGGGACTTTTATTTCGCAGGACGCTGCCCAGGGCACAGGCTCCTGCCTAGGACTGCGGAGTGGCTATGGGACCGGCAGGTGCCCCTGAGGCCTCAGGGTAGAACGGGGCGAAGAGAGACGTGGTGGCGCACACCACTCCCTTACAGCTCTAGTGAGATGTAATTCAGACCCTGTACATTCGTCTTCCCCTTTGCTGACGCGCCAGCAAGGGCCCTACCACTGAGCAACACGCAGTTCACTCCTGTAAGTGTGAGCTGGTCCTGGTGGTGCACGCCCGCATCACGGCATCTGGGAGGCTGAGGTTGGAGATGACAAGGACAAATACAGCCTGGGAAATTTAGCTAGACCCTGTCTCAAAACTTTAAAAGGCTGGGGCTGTAGCTCAGTGCAAAAGCCCTGCGTTCATTGTGCAACTATCACAGTTATAGAGCAGTGGTCACACCCGTCACATCAGCCTTGGGAGGCTGAGGCAGGAGGGTCACTGGGAGTTTGAGGCCAGCCTGGGCTACATAGTGAGACCCTGTCTCAAAACAACAACAACAACAAAAAAAAAATTAGGCCACTTTGACCACTCCTACAAGGACAGCTGCTCCTTCCTTCCCACCTCTCACTACCCCAGACCACACCCCCATGCATCGACAAAGTGCAGTACTTCTGTCTCCGTAGACTTGCTTATTCTGGACACATATAAAGTTGGATTTTACCTAGAGAAACAGCAATGGGACCTTGTACGGAGATGGAGTCCCACAGTATGTGACTTCCTTCTTTCAGTTAACACGACTTCAAGTTTCACCCATTATAGATCGTGTGTACTTTACCCCTTGTTTATGCCTGAGTTTATAAAATGGCTGCAGAATGGAATGACAGCATTTATCCATTCACTCATCACTCGATAGTGCTTAGCTTATTTTCGGGGTGTGTGTGCGCGTGTGACAAGGGATTGAACTCGGGGACCTCACACTTGCCAGGCCATGGCAGCACTGAGCTACATCCCCAGCTCCTATTTCCATTTATTTTTAAACACGAAAAAGAACACGGAAAATGTATTAACACTTCTTAAGGCACAGAAGTGTTAGACTTTGGGTCGTTTTCACATTTTGGCTATTATTAGTGGTACCATTTATTGTATTTTTTGGTTTTTTGAGGCAGGTTCTTGCTGTGTAGTTCAGGCTGGCCTTGAATTTATGGTGATCCTCTTGCCTCAGCCTCCCCAGTGCTGGGATGACAGACATGTGCCTCCACGCTTGGCCAACAGTGCTGTCATTTGTAGACACATTTTTGTAAGGACATGTTTCCATTTCTCCTGCAATTGTCAGATCATGTGGTAACTACATTTTTCTTGTGTTCTGAAACACAAGACATGCCTGCTATGTAGTTCAGGCATCGAACTCGTTATGTTCTTGGGGGTCCTCCTGCCTCAGCCTCCGCAGCGCTGGGATGACAGGTGTGCACCCCCACAGCGGCAGCGATTGAACACTGACCTCCTAAGGAACTGGAAAGCAGTGAGCCCGCATTCCCACCTGCTGTGAGGGCTCGCTCTTCATGTTCTCAGTAGCAATTGGTAATGTCGGATTATTGCCAGCCTAGTGGGTGGCAAGTGGGAGCTCACTGTGGCTCTGACTTCAGTTTCCGCGAGGGCGATGGTGCCGGGCTCCTCCCATGCACGTCTGGCCTGCCCATCTGTGTTCCGTGTAGAAATGCCCATCCAGGTGCCCAGGGATCCTGGGTGGGTACCTACATCAGAACAGTGCCCTTGGACTTTTCCCTGACACCATATGGAATATCGCCACTTGAGCCCAAGGCCTGAAGGTAAGAGCTTGCTAGCATGGCGGGGGGGAGGGGCGGGGAGTGGAACTTTTGGAAAGCGACTGGCCGGGGCGGTGCTCCAAGGTGGGCTAGAGCTGTGGTTAGAGCTGCGGGGAGGCGGGGCCCGGCCAGAAGAGCCTCGCGGGGCGGAGCTTGGGAGCTGCGCCCCCTTCCGCTCCTCTCTGCTTCACTGCTGCCAAGAGGGGGCAGCTCCCCTGCGCCAGGCCTCTCTGCCCTGCCGTGGAGCCTGCCACCCACACCCTTCTTTCTTTGAGCTGCAGGTGATGGGTCTCTCTCGTCCTAGCAGAGGGGAAGGTGACTAGGACAAAGCTAAAGCCATATAAACCCTTAGAAGAAAACACAAGGGAAAATTTCACTATGTCATATCTGGGATGACTTCCTGGCTATGACCACAAGAGCAGAGGAATTAAAGTAAAAACCAGGCTGAGCACAGAGGTGCATACCAGCCCTGGGGAGGCTGAGGTAGGAGGACCACTAACTGAGCCCAGCCTGGGCAACTTACCTAGTCTCAAATTTTTTTTTTTTTATAAAAGGGACCTGGGGGTGGGAATATAGTTAGTGCAAAGGCCCTGGCCTCAACATGCACCACCAGAAACAAAAACTCTTAGTCAATCGTACTAAATCAATAAACTTGTCATACGGTTGGTTGATGTCTCATCAAGACTCAGAGGCAGACAGGAACACAAGTTTGGGGCAGCCTGAACTACACAGTGAGCTTCCGCCTCAACAAAACAAAACTAGCCACAGCACTTAATAGCTGTTCCTCCAAAGAAGACAGGTGAATAGCCCGTGAGCAACGTGGAAATGTATTCACTAGCTGATCGCCAGGGGAATGCAAGTGGAAGCCATCATGGATGGCTGGTCCAAGCATCTGGAAGGCTTTGATTCAAAACGAACCCAGAATATACCACGTGGGTGAGGACACGGAGCACCGGAGGGGTGTGAACAGACCCTGCCCAGCCTCGAACCTGGGCTGAGATAACGCGGGCACACAGCCGGGGACCGTCCAGCCTCCAACAGCACGATCCCAACACGTGCTCCAAGAACCTCCTCGGAGGTATTCTTATATATATTCTGGCAATTAGATCCTCAGCAATTAGACACGTCTCCTCACTTTCTTGATAATGTCTCTGGAGCTCACAAGTTGGTTGGACTGATTGCTTTTGTTTTTCTGAGACACACTTTTGCTATGGTGCACAGTTCAGACTGACCTCAAACTCAAGGGAGTGCTCCTGCCTCGGCTTCTAGAATGCTGGGATGACACACGTAAGCCACTATGCCGAGCTCAGAAGTGTTCATTTTGATCAAGTCCATTTTTCTCTGGACGCTTGTGTCATAGTGTCTTATATAAGGGATTACCGTCTCGTACAAGGGTGTGAAGTGTCCTCTTTACATTTTCTTTGCAAGTTTTAGCTCTTACATTTAGGTTCATGACACATTTCTGGACTCTCAACTCTATTTCATTGATCTGTAGTTCTAAAGCTATTCTAGGACTTACACTTTGTTCATTTCTGCAGCTTTGTAGTAAGGTGGTGTTGTTTTGTTGTTTCATGGTTTGAGACGGGGTCTTGCTAGGTAGCTCAGGCTGGCCTCACACGCACAG
Source organism: Petromus typicus (assembly GCA_004026965.1). Taxonomy (NCBI): domain Eukaryota; kingdom Metazoa; phylum Chordata; class Mammalia; order Rodentia; family Petromuridae; genus Petromus; species Petromus typicus. Next base: position 15,810 of record PVIR01015115.1, on the reverse strand, counting down.
CAGTCCTCCTGCCTCTGCCTCCTGACAGTAGGAACCACAGGTGCAGAGTATGGTGGTGTGCACTTGTAATCCCAGCACCTGGAAGGTCGTCCAGGCAGGAGGATCTCCACGAGTGTGAGGCCAGCACGAACTACACTGTGAGAACTTGTCTCCAAAATAAATTTCAAAAACCTGAGTTCAGCACTGTGTCTTTTTTCCACTTTGTTTTTGCTACCCTGGATTACTTGAATTAAGGATGAACTTTAATATCATCGTGTCAATTTGTGTAAAAAGAAAAAATTAGGAGTTTGGAGACTGTTGTATTGACCTTGAAAATCTGTTTGGAGTGTGATATATAGGTATCTTCTGGTAGGCGTGTGGCTCATTCCTGTAATCCCAGCACTTAGAGGCTGAGCCAGGAGGGTCACCGTGAGCTCAAGGCCAGCCTGCACTACAGAGAGACCTTATTTCAAAAAACAAAAACAGATATAGATAATGTTTATTTTTTTGGAAAAGTAAGGTTCATCGTAACAATATTGTCCTCTAAACCATGACTATGGGATCCTTTCAATTATTTAGGTCTGTATCTTTTTCAGTGTGTTAAGGTTTTCACACTATACATTTTGTATTTCTGTTCAATTTCTTTCTAGGGTAACATGTGGCAGCCACACCTGTCATTCCAGAACTGGGAGGCTGAGACAGGAAGACTGCTGCAAGTTTGAGACCAGCCTGGGCTGCACAGTGAGTTCAAGACTAGTCTGAAACTACATAACAAGAGCTTGTGTCAAAATAAAATAAGTAGGGCCAGGGCTGTAGTTCAATGTAGCTCAAGTTCGCCTTGAACTTGAGGTAGTTTATTCCTCCTGCCTTAGCCTCCCTGAATGCTGAGGTTACAGCCATCTTTTGCTAATGGATAGACGTGGAGAAGTGCTGTTGCCAGTGGAGGGGAGGGGGTGTGGGAAGAGTGAAGATGCAGAGTGGGGAGGGGACAGTAACGGACAGCAAGGCCCTGACAGGGAGAGGGGAGGGGAGGAGGCGGCACGGGACAGCTCAGGGATCAAGGGCTGCAGAAGATGCTCTTGCTTCTGCCCAGCTGGCCCACACTGCATTCCCAGCCTGTCACTGGCTGCAGCAGAGGCCAGATGTGCTGCGGGAGTCTGCAGGCCAATGCACCTGTCCGCACCAGGACTGTTCCAAGGCACTAGGAGACCGCTGCAGCTGTCCCCAGGCGTGGCTCCCAGAACCGCCTCACCAGGCAGGCCGCTCACAGCACAGAGGGCAGCAGTCCCCTGCATTCCCAGATGTGGTATGGGGCAGCTCCTAAGTGGGTCCCTGATGCTGAGCGCAACAGGGGGTGGGCTGCGCCCGCCCAGGGGCTGAGGACAGATTCTGGGAAGCTGGCGAGTGCCTAGTGCACCTTCATTCCCTGGGGCAGCCACTCCCAGTGCCGCTCTTTGGCCAGGGTGTGTGCAGCTGCCCTTTGGGCGCTGGCAGATTGGCAGCAACACCACCCAAAGGCACAGTGACAGTGAGAAGCCACACAGGGCCGGAAGGCACTTGGGTGGGATGCCTGTGCCACTGGGGAGCGCTGCTCAGCCAGCTGCTGCTTCACAAGACGCTGGTAGTTTATTCCTCTGCCTTCAAATGTTCTCTGGGCATGAGGTATATGTCCATAGTCCCAGCCATTCAGGAGGCTGAGGCAGCAGAACTACAAATTTTGATCAGCCTGGGTAATTTAAGAGAAACTTGGAATCAATCCCTAATACTGGGAGAAAAAGGAAAGGAAAAAAGGTTTGCTTATCAGAGCGTCTTTCCTAACAAGTATGATTTTCTTTTCTACTTCAAACTGCTGTTGGGGAGATGTGGTAGTGCACACAGACCTATAATCCTAGCACTTGGGAAGCTGAGGCAGGAGGACTGCCACGAGTTTGAAGTCAGCCTGGGCTGCATAGTGAATTCAAGGCCAGTGTGAACTACATCATGAGACCCTGTCTCAAAAAGAAAAAAACAAAAACAAAAAAACACTGCTGCTCACCAACCTGCGCGTGCAACTGGGTGCATGCACACATACATGCACGAACACACACACACACACACACGCCCCACACACAACACACTTCTATCCTCAGAGTGCATGAGGCTCCCAGAGCTTTGAGTTGTGGCTCAGGTGCTGCAGATCTCCTGCCGGGCCCCGTGGAGACCCCAGTGCTGGCCCACCCTCTGCTGAGTACTCGCTCCACCCAGGCCTGGGCCTCAGCTGGCTCCACACATGTGCTGACGTGATCTACCAGCAGGGCCTCCTCAGTCACTGGCCGGGTGATCTGTCAGTGAAGAGCCACCTGCTGGGAAGGCAGCCACGAGGGCAGCAGAGCCTTCCTGAGGAATCCTACGGAGGTAGCCTTGCTGCAGAAGTCTGGCTGGGATATGGAGGCTGTGCTAGGCTCTGTGCCAGAGGCTCTTCCCAGGCTGAGATGAGGGCTCCAGGGTGAGCCCGGGCAGCCTTGCACTGCAGAACACCCCCACCCCGAGTTGCTGGGCACCACAGCTCTGCTCACCTGCAGCAGTGGTGGCTGGGAGAGTCCAGGACACCCTCAGCAGGGAAGCTGAACAGTCCAGGGACAGTAAGAGGCCCTGTCTCAACAGGCCAGGCCCCTGCCAGCTTCCTGCCTGCCGCCTGGCCCCTCGGCCTGGGCTGCTGCAGGGCCCACGGGAACTCCCCCATGGTGACATGCATCTGAGACCGGGGGCTCTAAGAGGAGCTGTTTGGAGAGCTCCCTGTCAGCATGGCCCTGGGGATCAAGCATCGCTGAGGGCCAAGAACCGTGGGGATGGCTGGTCCCTGAGGTGCTGCCCACGTCAGCTCCTGGCAGGTCCTTCCTGAGCTGCCTTGGACCTCCCAGCCTTGAGCCCCACAGGCCCCCAGGCTGTGGGGCACGCACCTTGGCACCCAGCACCCTGCAGGGTACTGCAGAGCCATGTGGATGTCCTACATCGGCCTGACTTTTACTCCCTTCTGTCTGGGGTACCCAGGCTCTCGTCCCAGCACTGCTGGCCTAGCTGAGGGCAGGCAGCAGCAGAGACATCTACAGGCTTCGTGTTTTGCAGTTCTCGAGACAGGTGTGGATGGTGGCATCCACTGTCACCGTGGGCTCTGTCCCCAAGCTGATCTGGACCACACAGCCCAGCCTGGCCCAGCCCGGCCTCTCCACCAGGAAGGGCCCATGGTGTTTGATGGGCTGGAGGCTCCATCTAGACTGCAGCAAGCATACAGCCCACGTGTAGCGGGTAACTCACCCAACTGTGCATTTTTAGAGATAATTTTCTGTCTGAAAAATATACTACCTAGTAAAACATGGGGTGTGAGACCGGATGAGCTTTTAAGGAGCCTGGACTTCTGATCTGGGTGGGGACACTGACAGCTACCTGACAGCTGGTGCCAGGTGGAGGCACATCGACACCTGTCACATAGGGCTCCCCTCAGGTTGCAGCAGTGCCCAGGACCTTATTTTGACAGCACCAGCTGGCCCCTGGCAGGCAGGACATGAGTGGCCTACAGTCTCGGTGGCGTACAGCATCTCCATGAGGGCTGCCACTGAGTTGCACAGACCCCAGAGCCGCTCTAGTAGGAGTCACTGTTGTCGGTGGGAGCAGGTGGGCGGCAGTTAACTAAATTAATGAACAAAAATCACAAAGGAAAAATTAGGAGGAGGAGGTGGAGGAGAGAAAGCACCCGAGTCAGTTGCCGGGACTGCAGACACGCACTTCATCAGTCTGCACTGCATGCAGCTGAGCACACTGCCCCATCCCTGCCCCTCACGCTCGGACACCCCACCTGGCCGTGCACTGTCAGACCACAGCCCTCTGCCAAGGGCGCTGCCTGCTGCTTCTGAGATCTCGCCATAGGACCAGGTGTACAGAAGCTGCTGATCCCGGCAGGGCAGGAGCAGCTCTAAAGTGAGGAGGGTGGGCCTCCACTCCCACCCACAGCCTCGCCGGGCCACACTGCGCTCGTGTCTCAGGGCGAGCCGGTCACTTTTACCACGTCCTTCCTGACTGCAGCTCCTCCCCAGGAACCATCTGTAGATTTCCAGCCATTGCCACCCCACCAGGTCCCGGGCACCCAGACTGGTCCTTTTCTCCACCCTGTACTGCAGGGGTGACAACCCATGCCCGGGCACCAAGCCACCGCCCAGCACTACCCAATTCTCCAGACAAGCAGACAAAGCTCAGCACCCGGCCACGAAGAGGCCCAGGGAGTTCAGGGCCTGTGGGGCCAGCCCAGGGGCTGTCCTGGGAGCTCCCTGCCTGGCCCCTTAGCACAGATCTGGAAGGACTTCACGTGTCCAGGTGATGCCTGTCCCAGAAATTGGGAGGTACCAAGTCAAAGTCCAACAAGAGGCCTGGCGCACTGTGAGCCACAGACTGGGAGGCAGAAGCACTGCCGCGTGGGACCCAGGCCAGAGCAGCCAGCTGTCCTGGGGACACACCTGCCCCGTAGCCAGTGTGCTCAGGGAAGACGCTTCCAGCCGCTCCACTCGCCTGCACGTCCTGAAGATGTGCGTCGGGGAGGGTCCCGTGGAGAGGACAGTGGCTGAGCTAGCGCTAGCGCCAGCCTGGCCACACTGCAGACCACCACCTTCTGAGCAGCGGCAGACTGGAGGCTGCAAGCTATTTTTACTCTACAGCGGAGTCTTGAAAGAGGACTAACTGGTTTCAGGCCGCAGTGTGACAAAACATCTCACATGTCAGAGCAGCAGCTCCTGCAGGAACACAAGCTGCCCATGCGCCGCAGTCACAAGCACAGCGAGGCACCCCACGCAACAATGTAAAGCTTAGCAGGACCCAGAAGCAGGCGGTGCAGCTGCTGGCCACTGCTAAGGGCCAGACTGGGAGGGAGCAATGACTATTCTTGTTGTCCAAAAAATAATTTTCTAGCAAAATACACAACCTTTATTAGATTTCACAGCCAGCAGCACTTGCAGGCCCTGCAGGGTCTTGACAGAAACATGGACATTTGCAAGGGCAAATGCAGGGACCAGGGCCGAGCAGTAGCGCCTGGCACACATCATGAAGGGCACCGCTGTCCAAACATGGCGGCAGTGGGAAGGCGCTGCCCAGGCTGGCTGTCAAGCCTTGGGGGACAGGGATGGAGTGCACGTTTTCTGACCGGCTGCAGAGCTCCAGGGAGCTTTACAAGGCCTGGAACCCAGGGCCTCCCTGGCCGTGGGCTGGGTCCGCATTCCCCAGACCTCCCGACCTGAGCCTCCCACACTTGGGCCCGGAACAAGGACACGGGCTGGAGGCTGCCCGCCCAGCCCGCCCCTCGGCTGGGCCCTTCCTGGTGAGGCGGCATCTCACGGCTGGACAGTGGGGGAGGAGGGCCAGGGGGCAGTTCTGGCAGCTACAGCACAAGGCCCACCTCCGCAGGTTGATTTACACGTACAGCACAGTGTCACAGCTCCAGCCTTCTGTGGCTCCTTTACCGCCAACGGCCCATGGCGACGAGGTTCTGCGATTCACTGGACACCTCTCCTGACACCAAGGCAGCACTGTCGCCCCTCAGAACCCTGATCAGGGGACAGTGCAGAGGGAAGACAGCAGGCAGCACACACAGCGCAGAGAGCACAAGCTGGTGCCCTGTCGTGGGTGGGGACGGGTGGAGGGTGGCTCTGCTCCCTGTGCAGACTGTCAGGTCCCCAGACCTAAGAAAAGGAGTACAGCCCAGGCCAGAGCTTCTCATGACCCTTCTGTCCCCACAGGCACGGCATGGATAGACCAGGTCCTTGCAGGCCGTGTCCTGGGTCCTGTTTCCCCTTCCCAAGTGACCTCTGGAGTGTGCCACTCAGGGGACAGTTGGCCAGCTGCAACACTGCTCACCCGGGCAGCCGGTGGCCCGTCCCATGCCCTGAGGGTACAGGGAGCCCTGAGGAGTTTCGGTGAGTCTGTACCACCCCGAGCCCTGGCTCCAGCGCCGCGGAGCTGCACTCATCTCCTCCCACGAGTGCCTTCAGACTCAGGACCAGTCCTGGCGAATGCTCCAGTCAGAAGTCCTGCCTGGCCCGAGGGAAAAAGCGCTTTAATGAGGATCTGGCTGCACTGAAGCGTCACTTAAACACTGCTTTTCTGCCCCATCTGTTCCCAGTTCTGACCCTAAAAACAGATGTGAGCTAAAGAGGAATATGGGGCCCGGGAGAGGTGGGGTCCAGGGAGAGCCTGCAGGACACTCTTCCAACTCAGTCCTGCTGCCTCCCCCCGCAGGGCTGCGCCTCAGGCCCAGAACGCCAAGTATGTGCACCCTCAGGGACTGAGCCTTCCTGGAGAGCCCAGAGTCATGGTCCTGGCCCCCCAGGTCCCACACGGGAGTCGGGGCCACGCTCGGGCCCAGAACAAGCTCTACCTCCTATGCTAGGTTTTAACTTCACCTCCTACAATGTCATTGACGTCTGTCCCCAGAACGTGTGTCCTCTGCCCTCTCCCTGTGTTCTCGGTGGACGTCTAGCTGTGTGCAGAAGCAGTACTTCCCTAAACTCCCCTAACCCGCCACCCGTGCACCTTCCTGTGCTCCACAAACTTGGGGTCCCACTGCTTGTGTCCCAGAGCTCCCAACTGAAGAATTCAGAGACGACTCCGTCCTCTCCCACCCCCCACCCCCCACTGAAGGGCAGCCCTGGCCGCCGGCCACTGTGCAGGGTACAAGTGGCATCCACGGGCTCTGCTCTGGGGCTGCCGTGGGAGGTGGCCAGAGTCGCCGCAGTGAACTGCTCCTGCTCCTCAACAGGGCCACCAGGAGGTCAGAAGGCTCCTCTGACAGCGTCATCCCACAGCCAGCACCTCACGCAGTGCCTCCCCAGTCGTCCTGGGGCTCCACCGCGCCATTGGTCACTTTCTTAACTTTCTTCATGTTCTCCATCACGCCTGATGTCGTCACCCTAAAAAAGGACAGAGTCTACGTCAACAGGGAGACCCTGGTCTCTCACCACGTCACGGCACACAGGAGGCTGCGGTCAGCCCTGCCCTGGCCTGCTCGCTATGCAGCCTAGGACAGGCCCTCTGACCACTCCAAGTCTGCTCAGGACAGACACTTCCCACTTCCCACACGTGGATGGACAGTAGAGCTCTGAGTCAGTGAACATCCGCTGCCCCGACTCCACCAGGGTCCGCAGGCCGCCCGTGCACAAGGGCATGGCTGGGAGAGTGGTGTACGCATCACCCGAGACGCCCAAAGCCTTGTATGCAGGCACCGACCATAACTAGTGCCACGGATTGCTTCGGGGTCTTGGGAGAGCTCCAGGCTCGAGGGGCAGTTCTGGTTCAAACACTCCGGGAAGCAGAGCTGCTGCTTTCTGGGGACAGGCCTGGCCTCTCCGATGCCTCGGCCTGGGGACTCCTGTCACCAGAGCCGGTGCTGGGCAGGCACTGAGCCTACAAGGGCAACGGAGGAGGGCTGGGCTGGCCTGGCACAGGGGACAGATCTTCTCCAGGACAGGCCTCAGCAGCCGCAGCTTGAATGTCTACACAATCGGCTCAGCAGGCCCCTTGCCAGGGGCTGTCCATCCTTCTATGCCCAATGGTAACCAGGTAGCTGCTGGCATCTGAGTGTCTGGCTGCCCATCACAGGGCAGAGGGAAGAACCCGCCCCCTCCCTCCTCCCTGGAGCTGCTGCTGTGAGCAGCACAAGCACGCAGCCCTCCTAGGCAGCCCAGGACTCGTGGGTTAGCAGCGCCGTGGTCATGTAGGACAAGGCACGTGGGTCTCCGTGTGAGGGACCGAGCCTCCCACAGACAGAGAAGCCTGGTCCAGGCGCAGAGATGCACATGGAACAGCCGGCGCCGCCAGCTCTGCTGAAGCTGGGGGTGCTGCTTATCTGTTCAGACTGACAAAGATATAGAAGAAAGGTGCTGCACAGCTGGCCTTTAGTGACAGCACCTTGTCTAAAGGACAAGACACAGTAGGTGGTGGGTTGCACACCTGTAATCTCAGCCCTTGGGAGGCTAGGGCAGAAGGACCTCAAATTGGAGCCCAGCTCGGACAAATTAGCAACTTAATCTCAGCACTCAGGAGGCAGAGGCAGGAGGATCACTTCAAGTTCGAGGCCAGCTTGAGCTACAGTGAGTTGAGGGCTGAACTACAAAGAGAGATCCCGTCTAAAAAACTCCCCAAAACAAACAAACAAAAAATAAAACACAATGAGACCTTGTCTCAAAAATTAATAAGAAATCCTAAATGAGTCGGGGTATAGCTCAGTGCAAAGTCCCTGGATTCGATCCCCATCAGTGCCACATAAACAACAGGACAAAAGACCAGGGACAGGGAGGAGTCTCCTCTGCTCCCTGCAGAACACGCTCCTCTCTACATGTGATCTCAGATGGAAGTCCAACGCCCAGGCCACCGAGACCCAGGAAGACCTGAACAGGCCACGGCGTGGGAAGGCCACTGCAGGAGCGCTGGCAGCTGGCCAGGCAGCCAGCTCCGGCTCTGCATGTGGGCCCCAGGCAGACCCTGTCTCAGGCACAGCTAGGAAAGTGACGCCTGGAGAACAGAGTGGCCAGGGTGGAGGCAGGTCTGAGGCAAGGCCAGAGCCACCACGGAGGGCCGGGCTGGACAGGCCAGGGACAGCGGGGAGCTCAGGCCCACAAGATGGGGCAGCTGCCTGCTCCATGAGGAGGAGGCTCTGCAGGAAGCTCCCGAGGGCCCTGGGGCTGGCGGGGCACAGCAGCTGTGAGCTTGGCATGACGAAGAAGGGGCAGCAAGACCTGGGAGGACAAGGGCAGATGGTCAAAGGCGCGAAGCTCCAGACAGCTGGGCACACGAAGAGGGAGATGAGTGGGGCGGCGGAGCCCAAGAGGAGTCGGGGCAGGCAGGACACAGAGGACTTGCCCACAGAGAGTCTTGGGGTGATGAGGCACAGGCTCCTGGGCCAGGGTGTGGGCAGGAGATTCGGCCTGTGACTCCCCAGGCAGGGACACGTGGTGAGGCTCGGCAGCTCTGCAGGGCTCCCTGGTGCCCTAGATTCGATGCACAACTGTGGGGGCTGAAGGGCTGACCGCTGCTTGTAGGGCACCAGCCCAGGTATCTGTGGGACCAGGACGGGCGCATCTCAAAGGGCAGGGAGGTGGCCACGGGCAGGTGGGCTCTGGATGGGGGCCCAGAGGCCGCCTCTGTGGCCACTCTGCACATCCACCCCTCCCTCTGCAGAGGGGAGCATTCAGATCACCAAGGAGGGCACAGTGTAAGGGCCACGAGACTGGCAACACTTCCTCTGACAATGCCATCTGCTCAGCCTTTACTCTTACTGAAATTGGTGAGCCCATGGGACATGGCGGTACATATTCGTAATCCCAGCACCTGGGAGGCGAAGGCAGGAGGACACAAGTTCAAGGCCTCCCCCCTCCAAAGTTGGTAGGCCCAAAGAAAAGTGTACAAAAAGAAGGGTGAAAAGATGGCAGGTCAGTGTGACTGGTGACTGTCTCGCTTTCCTAACAGACACAGAAGCTGCAGGCTTATGAGGAATAAGCCACATAAATGGCAACCCAGGAAAAAAGGGAGAGCACAGCCACAGCGCAAGGCCTGTGGGTCACTGCAGCTCACTCAGCTCTGGGACCAGTGACAGGACTCACATCCCCTGACGCCATGCTCCCACTCAGAGGGAGTGGCCTCGGGCCCCTGGGACAAGTGGCAGTGCCATCTCACTGAGTGCTAATGACCTTTGCCAGGCTCAGCCTGAGGCAGTGTGGCTTATTTCTGGAGGACATCAGAGGTGTCACCGAGGAATGGCACTTCCAGCAGAAGAGGAGGTGGCAGCATGGGCCCTTGCTGCAGGCCAAGCCCTGTGTCATGTCTGCACTGTCACAGCCGGGACTGCACAGGCTCTCACGTCAGCAGTATATTCTATGCACAGACCCCAAGGGACATTGCCTGGCCCAGCCCACCCCGAAGCCACACTCTGCTCACCAGAACCCGAAGCCCTTCCCAGGACCCCCTGTGCTGAGTGCCAGGGACTGTGCCTGTCAGCTCACAGCTCCTGCTCCTCCTGCTCCTCCCTGGGAAACTAGCACAGACAGAGTCCTTCCCTGTATCGCAGGAGTGTGACAGGGAACACTGCAGGAACAGGGCAGCCCTGCATGCCCACCTCCTCGGAGCGTGCCACAGGAAGTGTGCTCTCTTTGGCTGATGCACTGGTTCCTATGGCTCCCTCCTGATCTCACGCTCAGAGACCTGAACTGGCAGAGGATGGGCCCACGCTCCCGCCATGAGCCCTGATGACACATTACAGGGCAGCCAGTCCCATTTCCCCGTTGACACTGAACAACGGCTGGCACACATCGCGCTTCTAACTGGGAGAAAGCACCTGGGGCCGAGTCCACGGGAAAGGGAAGATTGGAAACGGCGAGACTGGGGAGGAAGGGCACCACTTACACAGATTCCATCTCTAGGTCCTCGTCTTCCTGAGACAGCTGTAGATAGGGGTTGTCTGATGCTGGCCGGAATTTGTACCCCGTCAGGACAAAGAACACCAACGTGGCCATTTCATCGAGGAGCTGCAAGTGTAGAAACCACTCCAAGTAAAAGGGTGAGTGATAGGTCCTCAGAAAGCGCAGACACTAAAACAACCGAGCCAACCCACCCACCTCTGCACACCGTGTACTGAGCAGCGCAGCCCCTGCTCCCGAGCATCTCCTTGGCCTGCAGAAGCTACAGCCCACTGTTCTGCCTGGACCAGGCCCCAGGGGAGCCATTTTGGGGGTGCTGGAGTGAGGCACCCAGGGCTTCATGCGTATGGGACATGGGCTCTCCCACGGAGCCACACCCCCAGCTTATACACTGACACCTTTATGTTTGCAATGTTTACGTACATTCCCAGCTCTTTCAACTGTATTTTGAGGCTGGGCTTGACTCATGATCCTCCTGCCCCAGCTTCCTAGAGTTCAGGGTGTGAGGCAGGTGCCCCCATGCCCAGTTTACTGGTACCACTTTATGTCATAGTTTCCTACAGAGCCTGAAGCACAGGGTGAGTTCTTCAAGAAACGGTGCATCTATCACAGGGGGCTAACTGGCAGGATGACCCTTCTAGGCCTCTGTGAAGACACTGTGTGATTAGAGTCGGGACGGATGCAGCAGGGGAGGATGCTGAACCTCCCCACAGGGTCTGAAGCTAAAGGAAGAGACCAGGCCTCCTATAAGGATTTTTGTTACTGTTGAGACAGGGTCTCGCTTTGTAGTTCAGTCTGACCCTGAGATCACTACGTGGCCCAGACTGGCCTCGAACTCACAGCAATCCTTCTGCCTCTGCCTCCTGAGGGCTGGGATTATAGGCGTGAGCCACCAAGTCCGGCACTGTGGTGTGTGGTATTAGGGATTGAACCTGGGACCCTGTGCTTGCCAGGCAGGTACCAGAGCCACCCAGCCCCTCTAAGTTAAAATTATACTCTGCTCCCTGGACGCTCATCTTTGTAATGTTTCTGAAACGAACACTAAGATCAATAATGTAATTCTTTCTAGATTGCTCCGGGAACAGCAGTCTCCTTAAACACACAGAAGGCTAAGTGTCGAAGAGAGCTGGAAAGTCCGGGTGGCCATCCTCCGTACACCAGTCAGCAGAAGCCATTATAAGACTGTCCCCAGACACATTCCCGCACCTGGTAAAGCCACTTCCACTGGAAGGGGACTGCCAGCTTCAGGAGGAATGCGATGATCCTGGTGAAGTATATGTAACACACGATCTGTGGGAGGAAGAGGAGCAAGGGCAGCAGGGAGGTGAGGTCCTTCCTGCTCACGTCCACAGCACAGAACCCCAGACAGCTCTTACAGGCTAATCCTGCAGAAGGCGTCCTGCTCCAGGTCACACACACACACACACACACACACCCTCCCCCAGGGCTTAAGGCCAGAGGGCTAACCCATCACTGTGGGACAGGAGGCCCAGCTGTCTAGACCAGAGAAGAGGCAGACTTTCTTCTCTTCCCCAGCAGATGCTGGGAGTGGTCTTGGTCTAGTTCAGGATGAGCCTCGTCTCTCCTCAGTGTGTCGAGGGCTCCACACTGTTCCTCAGGACCAAGTTCCAGTGCCCAGGACAGGCTGAGAGCTCCAGACAAGGACCCTGTTCTGGGGCATGACACCTTTTCTTGCTGAAACTAGAGCCCAAGGATCCACCTGTCCCCGTGACGCTACTGAAGCTGCGAACATCTGCTCAGATACCAAGCGCTATCTAAGGGGACACTCAACAACCAGACTACAGCGGAGCTCATGACTATTTCCAAGGACTCAAGATAAATCCTGCAAGCTCTGTACTGCACGTGTGCGGAGAAACTGCCACCCTCGGGCAATAGCATTTGTCCACCACCTCAGGTTGAGGTTTTACAAAAACTGCTCCTATTTTCTATGCTTAAGAAAAATATTAGTACAATGCAAGACTAGCTTCCTGCAGGGGAGTGTGAGTGGAGAAAGAACTAGGTCCGCGATCATCTTAAGTGAGGAAAACGAGCCATGGAGAGCATCAGAGCGCAGCCCCACCCTCCTACATGAACAATCTGCTGAGGCAGAGGAGCAGCTGGCGTGGCAGAGGCCTAGAAGAGCAGAGGACAAGCGCCGGCTGGGGCCCAGCACCCCGTCTCGGCAGCCCCTCAAGGGCCTGGCGGGATTGCTAGAATTACTGTTTCTGCTTTTACACCAAGCACACATTACTTTCCTAAGTGTTTTTTCTTGTTTGGCTTTGCTTCTCGAGACAAGGTCTCACTATCTAGTTCAGGCTGGCCCTGAACTCACTACGTGGCCCAGGCTGGCCTCAAATCTAATGGCAATCTCTTGCCTCAGCCTCCTGAGTGCCGGGATGACAGGCATGCACCACTATGCTCTGCTACTTTCCTATGTATTTTAAACCAAATCTAGAAGTAAAAGTTGGGAAGAAGTGGCCCACATGTTTAATTTCTATTTTAAATGACGTGACCTGATGTTGGGAAGCAGAAGCAGGACAGGGCCGGGTGGCTCAATCCGTGCTTTCCACGGCTTTCAGAGCTCCTCTGCTCTGCTCCTGGAACTGACTACTCACAAGGCTTAGAGTTCCTTCTACTCACCAAGACGTAGTAGTGTCTAAAAAGCTTCAGCTTCGCTAAGTTGATAGCAGCTGGGGAGAAGAAAGACCAAAACGAAAAGCTCGTTAGTATCTTTTCCCATTTCTTGTTTGCCAATGTCCCACTTTGTTGCCTGGATCACCCCAAAGTACTTGGCTCTAGCAACCCTCTTGCCCCAGCCTCTGGGCAGCCACGACTACAGACAGGCGTGCAACATGCCAGCCTTCCTCCTGCTACACGCGTAATGCTGAGACCTAACACCCATCAGTCCTGACTGAATGTGGGGCCCAGAGGCACAGCTCCACTTCCAGGAAGGAGACGGCAGGGCAGGCTCCCACTCCCAGCAGGAAGAGACGAATGGACGAGAGGCACACAGCCGGGCGCACACAGCCTCAGCACTGCCCCAGCCAGCCAGTGTTGCCGAGCAGCCGAGGGGCAGCTCCTCCCGGGGGCTTCCACCAGCCCAGGTGCAAGCGCAGTTAACCCCGGGGACATCTGGCCAACTTCACTTCCGTTCACTGGGCGCCCTGTAATAAGCCCTTCACATACACCCCTCCCTGGCTCTGTCCCAGCTTCCCGGGCACTCAAGGTCGCCCAGCCTAGGCCATCTAACTTCCTGACACTGCTGAGGGCTATGAAATATTGATGAACACGGAGGTAGGCTGGCTCCCTCCCCGATTAGCCACTTTCATTCATCATAAACCTCCCTGCAGGAGGCAAATTAATTTTGCTAATAGCTTTCAATTACTGACTCAGCTTAAAAGTGGGACTGTGGGTGGCAAAGGCTCAAATTCCCTCTGCCTCTGCTGACTTCTGATTCGTGGGGGCAATCCAACCTTAGGGCTCCAAAGGAAGTCCAGGAAACCCTGACTTCTCTCCACGGTGAGCATCAAGGGGTATCTGCAAGCCCACCATGGAGAAAGCCCTTGTGTGGATGGGCTGTAGCTGAGCTGAGGGACAGACCCCAAACCCCAAAGCTACGAAGGGTGTGTACATGAGGCTCAAGGAGTGTTGAGGGCCTCAGGACACAAGCACAACCGGGCAGCCTGTGAGTCCTGCACGGGGACCCCCTGGTGCCCTGTCCCTCACTGTTCTGCCCTTTCTTAACATAGTCAGTGCAGACCAGCAGAGCCCTGGGATATGGCAACCTCACCCACTCCTGAGCTTCTGTGCCTGCTGCTCATGTTGAGGATTTGCTGGCCTGCACAGGCCCATGAAGCCAGCTGCCCACACTTGCAATGTGTACCCAAAATTCTTATGGTGAAGGGCTGCGGCTGCACCCACTACCAGACTGCAAGTACTGCGATGCCCCAGTTCTTCCAAATCCTGCCTGCTGACCAGGCCAAGGAAACACCTACTGTACCTCCCCCAGAGCCTCGGCAAGTATAGAAGTATCACCTTGCTGCACCCAGGCGTCAGGTCACTGAAAGCACTAAGTGTAGTCAGGCCTCAAGAGGGGCTGTGGCAGCCAGCCCCGAGCGGGCCCGGCGCCAGGTCAGACATGGCCCAAACTCATCCTCCGGTTCTCGGGCCTGGCACTCTCAGCACAAGGCTAAGGCCAGATCTGCGCTTTTGAATGAGCACTCTGGGAAGGACAAGAACCAGAGGCAAAGCCAGGTCTGTGGGGGCCGTGCAGTGCAGGGGGCAGGGCAGGAGCCACAGGCTCCCCACCTGGTGCTGGCTGGGAACACAGAGGGCCATAAAGTGAGAAGACAGGTAGTCTGACAGGACAAAGAGGAGGAAAAGGGGGATGCAGAATCCTGGCTAAAACCGCACGTCGGAGCGCCATGCCACACCGGGGTGAAGCCACTGTGACTGGCTGCACGGTGACCCATGCAACATGCCCACAAACTGCAGAGGTGTCACTGGCCTGTGAACCTCAGAAATGGCAGCTGCTGCCCCTGAGAAGGACAGCCACAGCCCAGTAAGCACCATGCTGTTGTGCCCAGCTACCCAGGAGTCACCCTCGGGGCAGCAAGGCGGCAGAGGGGAGCGGAAAAAGGAACACTGAGTGGATGCAAGTGCAGGTCCTGTGCAACTAAGTGTGGGCTTCAAACCCCAGCTCTGCTCTCCCGGCTGTGAGTTCAGATCGGCCACAGAGCCTCTCTGAGCCTCCTTTCTTCACCTTTGGGGGAGCTGAGGGAGCACAGGAAGGCACACAGTGCCCACGTCAGGACCATGATAGCAGCTGTGTGCCGCAGCAGGACTGAAGCAGGTGTCCACACATCAGGGAACCTCTCCTGCACGCCACAAAAGGCAGCCCCATGCCAGATCGGGACCCCCCCCCACTCTCCTTCCAGATGTCTCTGGGCTGAACAAGCTGCAGCTGGCTGCCCCTGGGAGCAAAGGCTCCCAAGGCCGAGAAGGCTATTTCTGACCCCACTGCAGAGCAGCAAATATGGTCAAGGAATGAGCTCGGGGAGAGGAGATCCCCAGGCGGGCGCCAGGAGGCTGGCACCCTGGTCCCTGGCATCAGAGCTCAGCATGCTGCCCGCTCTGCACAGCTATAGCTACAGCAGGGACTTATGGGTGACAGTGAGTGTTTATCTTAGTTGGGTGCACACCACAGGCACCTGAAAGGGCTGTTTAAGTAACGAGCCCCAGCTGCCCCCACTCTGGAGAGCCAGGACCCAGGAAGAGAGTGCAGATGCCTGCTGGGCTCCTGCTCCATACAAGGCTGCCCACTGCCTGCGGACGGCACTCTTCCCGTGCTTGGGAAGGCAGCATGAGCTGCTCACACACGAGGAAGAACCCCGCTAGAGAC
>PVIR01015114.1:0-38907 GCA_004026965.1 Petromus typicus | reverse complement strand
TTCACATTCTGGGTGGTATGCAGTGGGATGGCATGAGATTAGTAATTATCATCATATTATTTAAGACAGCACAAACTTTATCATTTATGAATTGTTTTTTGAAATTTCTCATTTCTTTTTTGATGGTAGTTTTGATGGTAGTTGATGGTTTTGATGGTCTGTTTTGATGGTAGTTGTTTTCTGGAATTTCTCATTTCTTTTTTGAGGGTATACTGCAATAACTAAAGCCATGGAAAACCTTTATAAGAGATAGCTAATCTTGAATGTATTTGTAGTACCTTTGGGCTCATCCTTAATTATGCTACTACAACTTATTTCTGGAAGCCAATTAACTGAGTCACAAACTTGGTTGTGTTGAGATTGACCATATGAGAAAAGGAGAGGCTTGCTGGGGGCTGAATGGTAGAGGGTAAAACTAAGTGTGGGAAGTACCATCTGCTGGAGACCAGTTTCTTTTTTTTCCAGCAGAAAATGGATGGCATACTCAAACTATGGGATTATCAGACAGTCCAGTGAATGAAATTTGGGGAGAGATGTGGATAGATTTAATGCAACCAGAAGGATGAGGAAACAACTTGGGGAGTCTGAAAGAGCAAAACGAGAGAGCAGAGTCCTTGAACCCAGTGTGATTCACAGTAGTGGCTGAGAAAGAAAGGCCTTCATCGGGAACTACAGTCACAGGTGCAGGACACTGGGCACTCTTCAAAGCCCACGCTTGTGCAATGGGAGGGGAAGGGCAAGGAGGTGGTGTGTATTCTCTTGTCCTAATCTCTGGCCCTCCGATGCCTCCTGCTGTTTTTGAGGCCCAATAAAAACTGGAGAGCATGGAGGCTGAATCTGTGCAGTTCTGCAGAAGCCTTGCACAATGGCATACGCCTGCAGTCCCAGCACTTAGCAGGCTGCACTGGAGGATAAGGAGCGGCTTGAGCTACATGGTAAGATTGCTGTCTCACAAACAAAAATCAAGTTTTGTAGAAGACAGATCCCCTGCAGGGTAGAGAATGGATAGAAAGGATCGAGTGGGAGAAACAAGACCGCTCTGATACTTGCTCTGTGGCATAAGGAACGTCATACCGCCTAAGCATCGTTTGCTGTAAATTATGCATGATGATAAAAGAGAGTGGTACATAGCACAGTGTTATGTTCTTTACTTGGCTCATCGGTGGAACATCCCTCTTACCCTTTTACCCCTAGTAACTTCTTAGAAGTTAATCAGATGGAGAGAAATTTACTGTGATAGACCTGGGTTTGTAGATTTATATTTGAAAAATTTGGCTCACCCTGGTGAGATGGTTGCTTATGTTCTGAACTGTGCATATCAAACTGTTGTACTCTGGTAAAAATCTATTGAATTTTTCACATAGTTGGATAATTAGGCCACATACTGTTGAGTCTGCTCAAAAATGGTCATTTAAGTGTCCTTTTATTATTTTTGGCATCTACTGGGAAATTTAAATAGCCACTGCCAATGTGCTTTCTGTGTGCTTTTTAGAAAATGCTTAAATTGAACAGAGTTTAATAAAATTGCTGGACTGTCAGGCTTTGCAACCTTTCCCAGAGATAAACCTGAAAAAACAAACCCAAAGCCCTAAAGTAAATACTTCCATAAATCAGGGCTTTTTACAAGTGCTTCCTGGGAAGTGCAGCGGAGTGTGTGTAGAGTTAGTTGACAAGCATAGAGTAGCGCTGGCAGTTTCCAGGATGGTTTTATGCCTTTGTTTCCTTTTGCTTTTCTTTCCTTTGCAGAGCTGCACTAATAGTGCACCGCAGCCTGTGGAACTGAGGCACTCAGAAACTTTCTCCACACAGAAAAATGAACAACAGAATAGTTTAAACATAAGAATATAACATAGTCCACCCTCGACTGCAGTTTCACTTTTTGGGGTTCCAGTGATTTATCATCAAATGTGGTCCAGAAATAATAAAAGGAAGATTCGAGAAACAGACAGTTGATGAGTTTTAAGTAGCGTGTCCTGTGAGCAGTGTGAGGAGACCCCCGCCCGGTCAGGATGTGAATCAGCCCCGTCCAGCGGATTTGTTTTGTGCACACTATCACCTGTTAGTTATTTAGCAGTTGTCTCCCTTTCTCATATCCATGCATATATTGCAGTTTTTGTCCTTGTGTTTAAAACCTTTCATTTTATGGTGGCCTTTAACTCTGTGCCAGAGTGGTAATGGTGATTCAGCTGTGCTGAAGAGTAGCCATAAGATAATTCCTTAAGTGAAGAAGTAGGTATAGGAAAAAACATAGATGTATTCATCATTGTCTGGGTTTCAGGCTTGCGCTGTGGACTTGGAAAATATGCCCCCTGGATAACGTTATCAAATATATGAATATTCTTAAATTATCGTATCCCTTTAGGCGATAAATGATGTAACGAATAAGGTATGAAATAAGAGAAATAGCTTCCATGCGTTAGCCTTTGTAAGGGTCTAGTCACAATTTAAATACTTCATGGGTATCACCTCCGCACTCTGTGAATGGATAATATTTTCTTCATTTTATTGTTGAAGAAATGGAGGCTCCAAAAGTGAAGCAAAATGATTACAATCTTATGTTTAATAAATAATAGAGACAGAGTTGAAACATATGACATTTGACTCCAGAGTCTGTGCTATTAATGGCTATTCTATGCTTTCCAAAAAGATATTTGTGGAGTAATTTGAGAGTGTGAGGAAAGTTTGCAAAAGATGAGAACTGAGGCAGATCTGTGGGATATATACAGGCAGTTTTTATTCCCCATAATTTCTCAGAGACTGTAGATACATTCCATGCTTATTACTATAAATATCTTTTCAGTGGAGCTCAATATCAAAATATCCCCTAGTTCAGCTAAAGGATTTTATGGCCAGTGAAACAGTATATTTCCAAGCATTCAGTTAATATTAATATTTTTTAACAACAAGATGTTATTTAAGAATGTGACTTACATTAGTCATACCACGTGCTGAAAAGTGTCTTTAACGGTACCTGTACTGACTGCAGAGGATGCACAGTAGACACCACAGGTTAACTATTTCTACTCTGACATCTCATTACTGGCTTCAGAAGTGGTAGTGGATGGCAGTTACCTGTCAGAATTTTTCCTATAAAGAAACTAAGATGGAGAAATGTTAAAGCTACCTTGGTAATTGGAGAGGAAGAGGAAGGAAGGAAGGAAACTAAATTGTAACGTGGTCTGGTGAAGTTTCCATCTTTCAAGGTAAATTTTAAAAATCTGAGCAGATAACAGACCAACTGAAATAAGGAATAAAGATATCACTCACTTCAATTTATGTAACTTTTATACTGCTAAAACAGTATCCTTCTCCTATAAGTGGGCACCTCTTGACATTATATATCTTTCTCTGAAAGAGTTCCTGTGGATTTGCTGTGAATCAGAAGAGGCAAAATTGTGAAGGTCAAAGATAATGGGTCCCTATCTGGTACTGGACTGATCTGCCAAGCACTCAGGGCACATTTTATTTCTTTATTATGATAAAAGACAGAACGGTGTGGAGTTTTAAACACAGTTTCTGTATCTGGAGCCCACATGGAAAGATGAAATCATGGAGGCCAATTTATCCTCAATTGTGTCCAGTGAGTCAGGAATAATTACCTCCCCTGACATCGGAAAGGTTTACTGCATCCCAATGGAAAATCTTTGCATAGTCCTTCGGAGACATTTTCAGAGATATCACCAAGCAGGTGACTTATTTATTTTTATTTAAAAGCTTCACTTTTCTAGACCCTCTTTCAAGATTTGCCTCCTGCAAAATGAACAGAGACATAGCTGGTATTGCATTCCCAAGTCTCTCCCAGCTGTAGTCACTGCTGGGAGAAGTTTCCTTCTCTTGGCTTATAGACCTCATTTACTTCCTAATGCTTTCTACTGTGGCACAGGCTGGTCAACTGCATTATTAAGTCACTATTATTAACTATGATGTTGGAATATTTGGAATATTGGAGTAATATTGGAATAATTCAAGACTGAGTTGGAAAATTTAGCATTGGCTCCAGAGCACATCTTGCATTTTCTTGAGGGCCTCAAATCTCTAGGCTGGCTTTCTAGATCTGTCAGCACCAGGATTCTCGAAAGACAAGGAGAGTCAGGTTTGCCAGTACATCCCTGTAATCTCAGTATGTGGGAGAATCAGACAGGAGGATTACCGTGAGTTCCAGGCCAGCCTGCGCGACTAGTGAGTTCCCGATCAGCTTCAATTGCTACATAGTAAGACCAAAAGACCAGTCTTTAAAAGCCAAAAAACAAAAAAACCCAAAAAACAAAAAACAAAAAAACAACAAAAAAAACCACACCAGTGAGGGAAACTGCAGCTGAGTCTCTGCTAAGTGTAAGGAATGAGCGGTTTCCTTTGACATGGATTGCTTTGACTTGAGCTCAGCTGGCCAGTGCATGGTGGTCATGGTTTTTGAGGAGGAAAGTGCTGGCGGTATTTGACATTGAAAGCTATTTGACATTTTAAAAGTTATAATGCCATTTTAAAAGCTGTAATGCCACTAATATATTTGCGTATAATTTATTACAGTTTATACAAGCTTTGAAGGCTGTCTATTCTCAGCAGAGAAGTTTTTAATTAAAAATACTTGATTGCCTCTCTAAGCCTCTTTAGAATAAGGCACTGTTATTCACTTCTCAGTTTTCTTCCTTACACCTTCTTGTTAATTGATGTAGCATTGTATGTAGTGAGAGAAGAAATTGTTGTAATACTTTCAGTATTTTGTCATTCTCTATCCTATCACCAGGATACTATGCCAGTACTTGCAGGAGGTGCTGAATTAACTCTTCATAAGCATGGCTCGGCACTGCCCATGCCCCTGTGTCCCAGCCATTGTTAAAGACATGGCTTGTTTCACCTGTGGAAGTTTAACTGTATCTTGAAAAATCTCCACCTTTCAAATCTTAGCTCTGTGTATGCCTGTGTGACGCACATGTGTGCCTGTGTGTGTTCCAAAACTACTTTATTTACAAAACCACAAATATGTTGGCTCACAATCTATATGTTGCCAGTTTCTGGTCTAGATACAAAAGAATATGTGGCTTATAAATGTTGCTCAGGGGTCAGATTTTGTTACTCACACTTCAAGGCTTAGTCTGGGTATGAAAACATTTCCAACAAGAAGCCTTCCCTACTCCTACGTGACCTTCTGACTTCCTCCACCTCTTCTCTTGCTTCTCACTTAGGCTTTTGTGACTGCAGAAATGTATTTCTGGAGCAGATTCCTAAACTCTTCTGCCCCAGGTTACCCTCTACCTCACCATCAGATGAATTTGTTATAAATGCTGCTGGGTGTGCTCATTTCCTTCTCAAATCTTGAAGCATTTTCTATTACTCAGAACAAAGTATTAAAATTCTATCCTGTAACTTTAAACTTTTTTTTATTTTTTATTTTTATTTTTTTGGAGAGACAGGTTCGCCCTTTATAGTTCAGGCTGACCCTGAGCTCAGCCTTGAACTCAAATTACAGCAATCCTCCTGCCTCTGCCTCCTGAGTGCTTGGATTACATAGGTGAGCCACCATGCCTGGCACTGTGGTATGTGGTACTGATTGCTGCTGGGCATGAGTCTCCACGCCCAGTATTATATGTGCTTACAGGGAATCAACTGGTTCCTTGCGCTTGCAAGACAGGTGTGGAACTACTGAGCTAAATCCCCGGCGGTCCCAGTTTAAACATCCTGTAACCTGTTGTTTTTAATATATATTTTAATATTGTTTCTTGATCCCTTTTGCTTCTTTCCCTTCCTCTCCCTCCTGCCTGCCCCACCCTCACAGCCCCAGGACACATTTTTTTTTTTTTTGTCCTGGGGATCAAACTCAGGACCTCATGATTGCCAGGCAGGCTGTGTGCCACTGAGCTAAATCCCTGGCCCTACCAGAACATATTTTACACTGTACATTTGCATGGTTTATCCTCCTGGCCTTTTCTAAAAACAGTTACAGTAACTATTAGGTGCTCAATAAATGTAACAGTGAATGAATGAGTGAGTTTTTGAATACACACACTTCTGTATGTGTATGTGTGAGTTTTTGAATACACACACTTTCCCATGGAAAACTGTGCATGGCATTTTATGAGTGACAACACGACAGAGTGGAGGTGTGACGTGTGACTGTTCACTCCATCCCTGACTCAAGACCGCTTTGGAGAAAGGCCCCGCCCCTTCAGCAGTGGTTTTCTGATTATGACAAAGCGGTCATGGGATCATGCCTTTCCCTGCTTAACTCCCTCAAGGACTTCCCCTGCCCTCCAGGTCAGTGAAATGTAAATTCTTTAAATGCGTTGGAAAGTCTCCCACCCTGGCCTCGTTCTGCCCCAGCCCTTTTGACTATTGCACTGACTGGCTGGCTGTGCAGTTGACTGAAGCTTGACTTTGCCTCCTCCAGGTCTGGGCGTGTTGGCTTCCCTTTGCTCAGGCGCTTTTCACCTTGCGGAGCTTTGTGCTTATGGCTCGAGTTGTCTCATTTCAGGTGCTGCCTTCCGAAAGAGGACTTTATTACCCACCCTTCCGCAACGCTGTCCCCCACCTTTGATCACCATACCCACCATAATTTACAAGGCCATTTTCTTTCTTTGTATCTGAGATATTTTGTCAAATTGAAAAATGTGAGGGTTTTTTTTTGCCAAATTATATGAAGTATATTAACTTAATGCATTTTAATTGAGAATTTCACAATTTTTAGCTTTGCTTCCATAAATTTATCTTGAATATTTTGAAGCTAACATGACTTTCTTCTCCTTCCAAAACACATGTGTTTATTGTGAGTGCAATGTGAAGTGCTTAGCATTTCATAATTCATTTGCTTCTGACATCAACCTCATAGTGGATATAGCTGCTGTCTCTTATTTAATTGACAAGAGTAGATCAGAAAGATTACAAAATTTACATAGTCAATGGCACCTGAAGTTTAACTGTAGACATATTTATTGTCTTTCACCGATATATAGATACTGAGTAGACTGTGGTCAATTAATTTTCAGCAAGCACTTAAAATATTTGTAGACAGTATTGTTTGTGTGCTGGGCTCTTTAATTCATCCCTGCGTAGCCACTGTATTCTGCTCACTCTGGGAGAGTTGTCTGTGAAGGGTTCCCTTGTCCCAGGTGCTGAATGACCATGACTGTGTCATTGTCGGAAACTTTCCTCCCCCATTTCAGTGTTTTGTGTGTTATCTGTTTCTTGTCCAGATTGTAATTGATATAGATACCCCTTCCCTGTTTAAATTTAAAACTGTGGTTCTGGTAATTTCTTTGTTCTTCACATATTGTATGGAGTTTCATTGCTTTTTCCTACTTTGTCTCTAACTTTGCATAGCAGAATTGTACAATGAAATTGAAGATTGCCATGTTTTGTGCTTCATAACGTCTTGATCCCCTTGTTCAGGTACACAGGACACATTTCCAAGGAAATTACTTTGAAGTAGGTTGGAAGATCAAGACTTACAGAACATTTTGGCCTGACATGAGGCCTCTTGCACCTGGGCCAGAGCTTAACTGACTGCTCTTCACTGATTGGTCTTTGCTGACTTGCAGCGTTAGTTCTGCTCTGTATGTGGGCAGGTGGTGTCCCAGCCAGCTGTTCTACAGTTGACTTAATGTCTGCCTTTAAAACAGAACACCTTATTTTATTTTCTGTTTTACATACTCTTCTTGTCACTGAGACAAAATTACCAACACACACAATTAAAGGAACAAAGGTTTATTTCAGCCTACAGTTTGTAGAAGTTTTAGTCCATAGTTAGCTGGCTCCTGGACAGGTGGCATAGCACAAGGTCTTCACAGAGGAAAAGTAGTTTATGGCATGGCAGGTTCAAGGCAGCAAAGTAGCAAGCTCACTTTCTTTCTGTCTCTTTATATTCCCTCTGGGCTACAAAGAGCCTGTTGATTGGTGCCATTCCTACCCAGGGTGGGGCTTCCATTATCCACACTTTCAATACCTGTGTCACACTCTTAATCCATACTTACACACCCTAGGATAGCCACTTTTGAAAATTTCCATCTATGACCACAGAAGGCTCTGAGGAATGCTAAATACAAGCTGTAGCACTTCCATAAGCTTATAAACAAAGAAAGTTACATGTTATTTCATAAATGGAAAATAGTTCCATATATATGAATAGAAAAGTAAACCTTTAAGGAGAAATAAGAACAAATGGTGCTAATCAGTGATTAGCCAATGTTTCAAAAGTGTTTTAAAACATAGGTGAATGAAAATTCTCATTGAATGTATTAAAAAGAATAAAAGAAAGTGGAGGGAGTTGTAACTTTATGATCTTTGCATTGTCCTGGCAGTGGATCAGATAGCTCCACGTTAATGTGTTAGCGCCCTAGTGCATGAAGAACAACATGGTACGTTCCATCTTGTACTGATTGTGCTTTTACCCAGAAGCACCTTCTCCCTCCTGGTTTCCTTCCTAGATCCTTTCCGCCCTTTCTTTTGAATGTTGCTTTCACTTCTTAGCTAGCACAAGTCTTCATCATAGCTCCCTGGCATTTACTGTCTGCTCTACTCATTTTGAATTCTGATTGTGAATATATTGACTTCTTATTTCAGTAATTCATGCCTTGTGCCGTTTCCCAAATTGTAGGTCTTCTGTGGACAGTTGGAGGAATGGACAATGGGACCTATGCTCTGGGACCTCATATCTAATAAGAGTTTATTAAATGTTTGCTAAGTTGAATGATTTTGACTCAAATTAATTGGAAGCTATTTTCTAAACTATGGTTATAGTTCACAATATGATAATGTTTTGGTATCTGGTTGGAGTGCTCACATATACAGATTGTGTCCTTGTTTCTTCTTATCTTCATGAAGTTGTGTTCTGCAAGGGTTATACGTTATACTATACAGCACAATATCAAGTGAATCTATGTGGTACACGGAAAGTAAAGAAACATGTACTAATACGGGGTTTGGGTTGTCTCTTAGGTTGAGTAGTCCGAGAATCCCTCCCTGGTGAGATAGCATTTAAAGGCAAATCTAAATGGTGAGAAAGGTGGAAGTAGGTGTCTTTTTGTGGGACAAATGTCCCAGCTAGAGGCAGCAGCAGGACCTACAGATCTGAGTTGCCACTGCAGCTGATGAATGGCCGGGATTGGTTGGGGGGCCTGGAAAGAACGGTGGGGCGTGTCGTTGAGGAGCCGACGAGGCTGGAGCATTTAGGACCTCGTCAGCCATGCTGGAGATTGTAGATTGTACGTGTGGGGGAGACCGCTGGAAGGCTAGAGGGAAGATAAATGGTGCATACTAAAGATTATTTCAGCTCTTAAGTACAGAAGGGGCTGAAAGGGACGATCTGAGGCAGGGTCCCTTCACAGCACTGGCTCCGTGCTGGGGCGGTGAGCCTGGCTCGGTGCCCAGCGATGTACGTGACGGAGGAGTGGTCGGATTAGGCACACAGGCCAGAGACACCTGCGTCATGGCCTCTTTTGTATTTATTGCTTCACAATGCCTCGAAAATCGCATTCTCTGTGGCTCTTATTTTTATTTTATCCCTCTCTTTAGGACTTATATTGTTTCTATTTACCAAATATTCTTTTATAAATGATTATTTTTGATATGATGCTTAATGACTAAATTAGCCAATAAAAACCAAAGTTATGTATGAGGTAAGAATATGTCCTCATGGCAAATTTATTTATCTTTCTTTTTCAAAAGTAATTGAATTTTTAAATTCATTCTTGAAAACTGTTTCAGAGATGTTGTATTTCTTACAAACGAGTGTTTGGCAGGTGAAAATTTTTTCCTTTGGCATGCTATTCTAGTTCTTCCTTTTTAATAACCCCATTTCCACTTTGTATTACAAACTTCATCAGACCATTGTGCACTATTATGACTGTCATCACCATGGGGAGAAAATGACTAATTGAAGCTGCTTATTGATATAATAGGGCAGGTTGTGACACTTGGCGAGAATGCTAGAATGATGGGCTCCAGCTGATGTTATGTAAAAATATTCAGCCATGAAATATGCACTTGCGAATGACTTTCTGCAGATGTCTGCAGAATGCAGATAATCTGTATTCTGAGGAGATGTGCAAATTAAAGAGCTATCTGACCGGTGAGACTTGTGGCATGAGGAGGGCAGAGTGGTGCAGTGGGTAATGAGATGGCCTTGAATTCGAGCAAGAATGATTATAACCTGCCTCCATGATGAGCAAAAATGGGTGATATTTTTAACACCCCCCCCATTAATAGGGAAGGGGTCAGTTGGCTGAAAAAGGTGCTGGGTCTGTAGTTATTTTGGAATTCTTCCAGTGAAAAATGTGTTGGTATCACAATTGGAAATGTGAATTAGTATGTTGTCTCTGGGAAGCTACTTGACCATAACAAATAAAATAAAAATGAACATATCCCCTTTGATATAACAGTTGCACTTGTCATATCTTATCTTGGAAACACAGCCATGTAGGTGCACAAAAACGTTGCTATAAAGATGTTCACCGTAATATTGTAGCAGTAGCAAAGGATTAAGAACACTTAAAAAGTCCAAACAATAGGGAATTTGGTACATAAATTATGGAGTAGCTACATTTCATAATCCTCATGGTGTAATTAAGCCATCACAAAATCTATCTATATAGGACCATTTCCACGACACTTTTAAGTGAGTAGGGGTTCCGGTATGCTTTTATTTGTGGTAATACAAATTATAAATATATGTTTACGTATTTTACATATATAGTTGAAGACTATACATGTGATTATTAACAGCGTGGGTAGAAAAGACCTATTTTTCAGTACTTTAATTTTGGTTCAGTGTTTTACTTTGTGTACATATTATCTATTCAAAAAGTACAAATTAAGAATATCTGGAAGATGATATATTTTTATCTTTTTGCCTCTTAATGTAAAGAATGTCTTTGGTCCTTCCCAGGCTGAGCTCTACCTGAGTTTTGTTTTCAGAAAGTTTCATGGTTTGGATGGGATTTTATATCATATTAGAGCACCTTTTATTAGGATATCACTGTACTGAGTTTTTTGCATTGACTTGGTGACTCCTTGCTGTATTTTTTGTCATGACTTTACAGAATGTAGCTGTACCATTTTCCTCTAGGGTTCCTGTCCTTCCTGTCCAGGATAACTCTTCAAGAAATTTTTTGAATGAGTGGTAAAATCATTCAAACCCAGCGGCTCTGAATTTCTAACGTGTACATTTCTGAGAATGACAAGGAGCTTCTGAAATCACAGGCCTAGGCATTTTTAGCAACAAATAGAAACTAAAGCCTAGTAATGATGCTTATTATCAGCGTTTTAAAAGCCCTTCTCTACCTCAACAAGGTAAAGAGTAGTTGGTTGAAATGTATGATCAAAAGCCATGTGTTGTATGTCTAGTATATGTGTTACCATAAGGCTCTGAGAACAGTATTTAAAACTGTGTTGATCATTGTTATCAAAAGAACTTTGTAGTAGTATTCATAAGCCCCTTTGCACATATTATGTTCCAGTGAGATGAGGCATAAGAAAAATACATTCCTAAAAAAGTTAAATAACAACTTGTAAATTTCATTCTCTTTTGCTGGAAAACCAACTCATTATACATGAATGTGTAATAAAAAAAGTGTTTGGTACATTCGGGTGTATGAACTATGTAGTGTAATCAGAGCTTATTTTTCTACAGTGGAGACTGAAATTTATACATTTCTTTAAGCAGCACCTTTCATTCCATTTCTATTTTCTAAGGGAGAATGAAATTTACAAGTTGCTGCTTAACAACACCAAAAGTGCTAGTTTCCATACAGTGAACAGTGAAGTTTACAAGTTGCCATTTGACAATACTGGCGTTACTGTTTGTTTGTTCCCCTCTCCCCCACAAGGTATAGTAAAATTTATAATGTTAGTAAAAATCCTTCATTATTAATACAAAGTTATATTGCTAGTGGGAATTGCACAAATGGCATAGGAAATTTCTATAGGGGGAAGTAAAGGTGGATGATGTTATAAGGCAGGAAATTCAGGAGCACTGAGTTTACAGTCACCACGGAAGGACACGCAGAGACGTTCCCTCGGGGCCGTGTCCCCGAGACCCTACCCCCTGGCCCTGGACTCTGCTACCCTTTGAACATATTTCACTGAGTCTTTGTTTTGGGGTCTGTTTTATTCTTCCTAGGCATGTCTGAGGCAGATTACACATCGCTTGTCTTCCTTGGGCGTCTCTTTCCTTTTCTTTCTGAATTCAGAGATTGGCTGCTGTTTGTAGAAGTAATTAAATGAAATGCTCATACTTCTCAGTGTACAATTTCTATTATTAGCTGCTACTTAAATATTTTAGTGTTACAGTATTTTATTGTCATTAAATTTTTAATACATGGATGCCTTGTTTTGCCAATTGTATTCTAATAAGCTCCTTGAGGGGAGATAGCATGCCTTAGAATTCTTTGTGCTCCCTGTGGAGGCTTGCTTGTAATTGTGTAATTGAAATAAAGTAGCTTTTTTTACTAATCAAGAAATGGAGGGCTGGGAATTTAGCTCAGTGGTTCCGACGTCTGTCTGGCAAGCGCAAGATCCTAAGTTTGATCCCCGGTATCACATATCACCATGCCAGACATCGGGGCTCATGATTGTTATACCAGCACTCCAGAAGCAGAGGCAGGAGGACTGCTGAGAGTTTGAGGTTAGCCTGGGCTATATAATGAACTACATACAAAGGAAGACTCTGTCTCAAAAAATAAATAAATAAATAAATAAATAAATAAATAAATAATAAAAAAAGAAAAGAAGGAAATGGAGAGAAAAAAAAGAACAATAATAATAGTTCAGCAAAATGTTGCTGATAAATCCTTCATTGTTGTCTCTGAGATCCCTTGCCTTCCTTTGAAATATGGTTGGGCTTTTGACTCGGTTCAGGTAGTAAAAAATGACAAAATGCACATTTCCTTTCGGAGTTTAGGTATCCAGCAGCCTGATGTGCAGCCTGCGACTGTATCTGTAGAGTCCTAAGGGATGCTGATGTTTTGGTCTGGAGCCCGTTTTGAGTAGCAGTTTTCAGAGTAGGGGAGACTGTCTGTCTGAACATTAACAAATTGCCTCTTATAGTCAGGCAGGTTATATTGGCCTTTGTAACTGAAACTCTAAATCTTGCACTGACCCTCTGCTCTGCATAGTAGACATCCCAGTTCTAACAACATATAGCCAGTCACAATTGAGGATTTCATAAGGAACTTGGTTGAACAAATTTTTTATTTCAATTCAGACTTTGCTCTGAGAAACACTGTTACCTCAGGCTTGGTGTGTTTAATAAGGATAGATGCTTCTCAGGAACATCCTTTATTATTGACATCAGTGATAATGATAATAGCAACCACTTCCACATATGAATTGCTTTGTTCTGAGCTAGTTTTTCCCTCCATCCTTCCAGGTTCTTCATTTGGGGTCCAGTAGATTAAACTGACAAATGGTAGATTACAGAACAAAGAAAAATTATTAACATGTGCATTGTGCAAACGTGAGAGAGTGACCGATGACGGGAACTCAAACGGGTGCTTGGAACCACACAGCTCTTAACAAAGAGCAGTACATTCTTAAAGAAGTGACAAGATAAAGAGAAAGGACTGTGGGTTTACAGAGTGGCAGATTGTGGGGAAAGGTAATATATGGAAGAGCAGTGGAAGAGTAGGAGCAGTTAGTAAAATATTTAGTGCAGATTCTTCATGCGTCTCTCTTGTGAAAAGAGTGTAGATTTTTTCCTGATGATTTATTTTTGTCTTTCCTATTGAACAGGCCCTCCCTTTCTACAAGTTTATATCCTGGTTTTGTGCA
The DNA here is from genome assembly GCA_004026965.1 of Petromus typicus. Classification (NCBI taxonomy): domain Eukaryota; kingdom Metazoa; phylum Chordata; class Mammalia; order Rodentia; family Petromuridae; genus Petromus; species Petromus typicus. The sequence goes on along the minus strand of PVIR01015114.1, from coordinate 25,149 downwards.
GATAGATGAAGGGCAGAGAGATTATCTTGTACTGGCTTTCTAGTTGCCTCTAGGTCAAAATAATTCTTATGCCAGAATGGCATATTTTAGGGTAGCATATTCTTCTACTCTTCATTGTTTTTTATCCTTCCTCCTTTAATACCTATAGTAGCTCCATAGCATAACTCTTACCATTTTACAGATGGGGAAACCGGGGCTCTGGGATCTTGAACTGTAGCCTAGGCAGGAATTCCATTGTAGGTGTGAAATCTAGTTGACATCTAGTTTATCTAGTGATACCTAGTTTACCACGTGTGTCCGCGCCTCCCCTGGCCATGAAGGGTGCTGCGGCACATGCTTGGTTCCTTGCTAGGGCTCTTCCTCCTATAGCAGTGGCATTAGCTGTGTGGTTTTGTGTCTCCTCGCAGGACGGTGGGTTTGGGAAGGCCCTGCAGAGACCCTTGAAGTGTGTGTACATGCCCATGTGTGTGTTCAAGGTGGAGGCAGACGCAGAGGCACAGGAAAAAGCTATCGTGCAGTTAGGAGACTTAATTTTTTTTTTTTTTTTAAGTTTTTTGAGACAGGGTTTCGCTTTGTGGTTCAGGCTGGCCCTGAGCTCAGCCTCCAACTCACATCACAATCCTCCTGCCTCTGCCTCCCGAGTGCTGGGATTACAGGCGTGAGCCACCACGCCCGGCACTGTGGTATGTGGTACTGGTTGCTGCTGGGCGTGAGTCTCCATGCCCAGTATGGTATGTGGTTACCGGAGATCGAACCCGGGCCCTTGCGCTTGCAAGACAGGTGCCGGAACCACTGAGCTAACTCCCCGGCCCCAAGAGACTTAATTTTTATGGTAACATTCCCGTAATGATTGTCAGCATGTTATGGTGACACCTTAAATGAGGACATGAGGAAAGTCTTTACCAAAATAAGCACAGATTTTTCTTTTTTTTTTTTAAATTTAAATCTTTGTTGGTGCATTACATATATGCATCATGATTGCACTCTATAATGCAATACCAGTATAAGACACAACTTAGTTCTTGTTTTTTTCCCATAGCACAGATTTTTCTTTTAAACTTCAGTGTGTCTTGTTTCCATTTTGTGTGGCCCTATGCAAAAAAAAAAAAAAAAAAGTTATCCCTTTCCCTTTGGTTCAGATTTACCATTTCACTCTTTATGACATGTCCAACAGAAACCACCACCGTTGCAGGTTTTCATCACAGCGGCACGAAATACTTCTTTTAAAAACCATAAAGAAACTCAGATGTGAGGCCTACTTTGAAGTTAGACTACCACAGCACGTCTTTACTAGTTGGCTTTGAGTGACCCTTCAGTGTTCTCTTGAAGGTTAAAGACACTGACGGTGACGGAAATGACCATAGTCTGTGGGTCCAAAGCCAAGCCTAGTAGGGACTTGTCCCGTGAGGGACCTAGGTTAAATGAACACACCAGGACCTCTGGCCAGAAGATGTACTTAGCTCCCAATTTCCTTTACTTATTGTGGGCTCGATTTCCATCACCTGGGCATGACGTGATGGTGATGGGGTTGGAGAGTGGGAGTGGCAGTGGCGGGGGTGGGGGTGGTGCTGGTGGCAGTGGTCGTGATGGTGGTGGTGGGTGTGTGTGTAGAACTTAAGTGGAACTTTCAGTATGGAATAAGTACTCTGTGGAATGGAAACATAGCATATATTTTTTATTCCTAAAACACACAGGATATGATCATGTCAGAAAGTAGACTTGGTTCTTTAAGGCAGAATCGGTTCTGTGCTTTTGGAGGAGGTCTGAAGAAAGCTTATTTTACCTAAAGGAGCAAGGTGAATGGCCGTGTTGACAGGGCTTGCTTAGGACCCGAGTCACTTCTCAGAACTAAGAGTGACTTTGTCAGACTACAGAGCCCACTTCTCTTTCCACTGCCTTCTGTTCTTCAAAACAAGAACTGGTCACTTCCTGATAAAACACTGATTTCCTTGGTTGATGGGAATGAATCATTAATAAGACAAATAGTCCAGTTGACTGATTCTGTGATATTTTTGCAATGAAGTATTCTGTATCGTTAGTGGGTAAAGATCTAAGTTTTCCTAACACACATAGTGTTTTTAGTAGTGTCAGAAGTTAAAATTACTGCATAGTGTAAAGACACTATTTGTCTTTATTTATAGTGCTGTACTAGCATCTAGGCAAGAATTCATTCAATAAAATGAGTAAGTATTGAGCGGAAGAGATTGGTTTTATAGACTGAGAAGGGCTGAGGAGGCAGAACGTAAGAACAAAGAGCGGTCTGGTCTTTTCACCATTACGTTTGCTCGAAGGTAGAATGGGAAGATGAACGAGGGGGAAATAAGTGCTGGTTAGCGTCAGCATACTGCCGAGCACTTTCATTCTTTTGCACCATGACTGACCTGTGTGGGAAACTGGATTATTACTTCACGGAACGTCACATAACAACTTTGTTTTGGGTGCTGATGTGGGACTTTAGTATGAATAGCTCCATTTTGATTTTGTCTGATGAGGCCTTATGTAAAAGTTTAGTGCAAAGCAGAGGCTTCTTACAGTATAATGTCCCTAGTGGCTTTGTGATGAATATTTAATAAGAACCAAATTTTATTTTCTCTATGATCTTGAGACAAATGTGTTTAAAAGTTTGTATATCCACAGGAAAGACAGTCTTTGTAACTTTTTTGCTTAGTATATTTTCAATCAGAAAAACATGGAATAGTCTCCACTATTTTAAAAATATATTTTATTAGTGTCTCTTAATTTTACAAAATATCCCCGTTCGTAACATGTAGATATTTTGATCATATCCATCTCTTTATCATTCTCCCTTACACCTCTGTTGTCTCTCCCCCTTATACCTTTTTCTTCTTGTTTAGTAATAGTCTTTCTTGTAATTTCATGTCATTTTTTTGAGTGCATGTTAGGGAAACCTGTGACACTTGCTTTTCTATGTCTAGCTTATTTCACTTAGCTTGATGATCTCCAGTGCAACACACTTTCCTCTAAATCGCGTGTTTTCCATCCTCTTTGGTACTGAACAGTACTCCACTATTTTTCTCTGACAAATTTTCCATGTCTATTTATCTGTCCATGGATACTGAGGCTGGTTTCATGTCTTGGCTGTTGTGAATTATGCCACAATAAACATAGATATGCAGTTAAACATATAGTATGTACACTTCATTTATATTAATACCAAGGAGAGGTACAGTTGCTCATATGGTAGCTCTATTTTTAGTTTTTATTCAAACTTACATCTCACCAGAAAGGTAGAAGAGTTCATTTTTTTCTCCGGTCCTCACTGTATTTTTTTGTTTTACTTTTTCAATTTTTTTCACTTTTGTACTTTTCAGTACACATTTGCAATGGTTATATCTCTCGTAGGGAGCTGGCATGTGTACCTAACACATCTCAGTTTTTCCTTCTCTTTTCCTCTTATCTGTCCCCTTCCCTTCATCTGCTTGATTTTATACTCATTGTGAGTGTAAGTTTGATTTGCATTTCCATAATGGCTAAAGATATTGAATGCTTTTTCATATTCTTATTGGCTATTCGTACTCCTTTTGACAAGTGTCAGTTTAAATTCTTTTGCCCGTGCATTGATTGAGCTATCTTCTATTGGAAAAGTTCGTGGCAAATAATTTCTCCCTTTCTGCTGGCTGTCTCTTCACTTTATTAATTGTTTCACATGCTGTGCAAAAGCATTTTTAGTGTAATGTGGTGCTGCTTGTTGATTCTTGCTTTATTTTCCACCTTCTATTGACACAGACATTGCTGGTGCTGGTGGGTTTGATGTTTCCCTGTCTTCTGGCAGTTTCAGAATTCCAGGAATTATGCCTAGATTTTTGAATTGACTTTGAATTGATTTTTGTGCAATATGAAAAATAAGAACTTATTTTTAATCTTCTGTATATGGATGTCCAGTAAATGCAGGCTGTTTGCTAAATGGGTTATCATTTCTCCAGTGTCAAGAATCAGATGGTTGTAGCTGTGTAGGTTTGGTTCTGTGTCCTCTGTTCTGTTCTACTAGTCTGTGTGTCTGTGTTTGTGCCAGTAGAATGATGTATTTGCCACTATGGCTTTGTGATATAATTGAAATTGGGTATTATAATGCCTTAAGCCTTGCTCTTTTGCTCAGGATTTCTGTGGCTATTTTGGATCTTCTGTGTTTCCATATAAATTTTAGCATTTTTCCCTTGATTCTGTGAAAAATGTCACTGGGATATTAATGGAGATTGCATTGAATCTGTAGATTGTTTTTGGTAATGTGGCCATTTTAGCAGTGTGAATTCCTTTGGCCTGTGTACATGGAGGTATTTTCATTTTTATATCTTTTTCAATTTTTTCTTCAGTGTTCTGTAATTTTAACTGTAGAGGTCTTTACCCTACTGGTTATGTTGATTCCTAGATATTCTATTTTATTTTATTTTTTTGAAGCTCTTGTGAATAGAATTATTTTCCTGACTTCTTTCTCAGCTAGTTTATGATTTGTGCATAGAAAAACAATTGGTTTTAAAATATTGAATTTTTTTATTTTTTTATTTTAGAAATCATCATCTTCTAAAGTGCCTTTCTCAAAGTCAGATTCCAAGAAGGCAGAATCTTGGTTATATGGAGTATTTTTGAAGGTGATTTCCTTACAGATTTTGTTGGTTTTACTTTTTATATTTACTTTTTGTTTTTACACATTTGTAGTACATAAAGATCACATTTGTTGTGGGGAGCTGGTGTGAGTATATAACATTTTAATTCTGTTTTTCTGTGCCTTTTCTCTCCCCACTTCTCCAACTTTTGGTTTCTTTCCACTTTGCAAAAACACTATTCCTGTTGTTTCTTCTTTTGTGTCTTAATTCCCTTTATCTCCAATTCCTTTCCCACCCTTCCGTCTCTTGTTCCACTTGAGAAAGATTTCCCTAATCCAGTTATCTTTTATTGCTGTCTCTCTCCCTCCATCTCTCTTAGCATCTCCAGAAGTGTGTGTGTGTATGTATGTATGTATGTATGTATAATGTATACGAGAAACTGTGTTAAGTGAAATGGATCATGCAGAATTTTACGACTCTTAGGTGTCTAATGTGATTTCTCCAGAATGTCAAGAGAGTTCTGGTTGCTTTTGACAAAAACCATAGTATTCAGAATGGCTTCTTTAGCAATTCTGTGGACTCACAGACAACAGAGAATTTAAATGGAATTCTCAGTAGAGAATAATATCTCTATAGAATGAAGAAATAAAAATACATGGCTAGTAAATAGATAACATATGAAAGAGCATCTTTAAGTGAGCCTTTCTGTAGTGTCGATTTAATTATTTTTCTTATTTTTAGCCAATTAAGGGAAAATGTCCTTGAAAAATGTGTGAAGACTCATCCATGGTTTGTTGTCCTAAAATTGGTTGCAAATCTGATGTCGGAACCTATTTGGAGTCACATCCTGAAACGTGGATGAAAACAAACCAAAGGCTTATGTTCGATATTCTGAAAGTTGAAAATAGCATTGGTTCATATTTCTTTCCTGCCAAGAAGCTAACAGCTATGATTTTTATTTTATTTCTTTAAAAACTCTAATTTCTTTCCATTGCAAATGAGTAAAATCAAATTCAGATTATCTAGAGAGAAAAAAAGTTTGAAGTTTGGCTCATATCACTGCAAGTCCAGTGGGACTTCTGTTGTGGGGCTGTGAGTGCATCGTTATATCTGCAGAACTGTGTCAGGGATGGGTCTCAGTTCCATTTGGCTTGAGTTGTGTGCCGTTCAGAGAGCCTTCCAATAGACAGATTGCAGTGAACACACTGCTTTGAAGGAGAGATGTGAACCTGAAGGTAAATTGACTTCTGCTCTCTTTCCATTTCACAGCCCTTTTTTTTCAGTGTGATCTTCATTTTTGCTTAGTGGCAATATTTGTGATGGGAAAAAAATAATCTCTGAGCATCTTCAGAATGTAATTTTAAGTGTCCAAAGTGTCAGAAGGCTCTCTCTGCTTTGACTGATAAGCAGTTTCAGTAAAGACCTACTAAATTGTTTAGGTTGAGTCACGTTCTAGTCTTCAGTGGGAGACCTGAAAGGGACACCAGCAAGTGAGAAAAGAATCTGGTGCCAAACTACAAATGATGGGTGTTCACTCCTGTACCTTCACCCTTTGTGTAGATCTGTGGAGGGATGGGTGCTCTAAATTGGGTGTGTGTGATAATCCATTCAAACAGGAATTTTCAACATTTTTCTGGGAGCAAGCCAGCTTTGGTAAGTATGGAGTCCACACATGCGTATGCTGACTCAATATCTGGCTTTCCGAATTTATTCGTCACTAGATGCCTTTTAAAGGTGAGGCACTAGGCCGTGACACCTGGTAGGGAGCCCTTATCTCTTCTTTTAGCTAGAATTCACTCTCAGATTCAATAGAACAAATACCCCATTGCTCTGTACTACCTTTTGTTGTATCAGTCCCATGGGAGACTGCAAAAGGAAATGAAAATCTTGCTCCTATGCTTTCCAGTTCTTTTAGATTTCCTTGTCCTTTGCTTCTTTTCTGAAATGGAATAAAAAGAAAATGGAATGGCATGAAGGGTGCTACATCCAAATATGAAAGCGTCTAAACAGACAGAGGTCCGCTTAGTAATAGTACCTGAGATGCTCTTAGCGCATCACAAATGTAAACATGTCTTCACTCCATAATGAATGGACTTCTTCACTGTGACAGCTGCCGCTAAAGATTGCCTTTTTACATAGATGATATAACTGCTATCATTTCTAGAAGTACCTGTTGCATAGGAGAATATCAGCTAAGATATGTAGCAGTCATGCAATTACATTTACAAAGTAGTAAAATGAAAACTGAGAGTGTGCTGGGCAGCCGGGTCTCCGAGGGCAGGCGTCCCACCTGAGTTGTGTTTGTGTGGCTGACTGCTCTGCGAAGTGCCCTCCGCATTTGCGGGCTTAGGAGGATGCGGGGCGGGAGGGAGTGCGCCAAGGGCCTGCAGTTCTCAGGCTGCAGCTCTCGGCGTGGTTTTCATCTCCTCGCTGGTCTCTTGGATTTCATGAAGATTTCTGTACCTTTAATAAAAGATCTTTTTTCTAATCTTTTCTCTTTTAACCTTTAATTCCTAACACTTCCCTGTTTCTCGTTTTCTTTTCAGTGCAGTATCCTTTGTCTGTTTCAGTCTCTTCTCCATAGCGTTGCATGTCCATTTTTCTATTTTGTGACATTTCCCCTTTTAGAAATCCTTTACTCTCTTGAGTTAAAGGTACATTTTAGGTACTGTTTACTCTCAAGTGAAAGAGGATGTCAGACTGTGTATTTGTAAAAGAAAACTTATTAATTGACTAATTATATAATGTCTGCTGTATCAGGGATCTTTTGGGACTACAGGCGGAGGAAATGGTTCAGTTTATAACAGCATTGTCTAGATAGTCTAAACCTCAAAGCTTGTATACTTTTGTTACTTTTTCTTTGATTTATTTAATGTTCAAGGTATAAATGTTGATCTTTAGACTCTCCTTATTTTCTGTTTTAAAAATGGAACTCGTTTGAATATATTTTCAAATGGTATGTTTATAAAACTAACATCACCAAATCTCTTCTGATTTACCCATCTACTCTTTGACTTTCAGTTATTGCTGATTTTATTTCCAGCACAGGAAAGAGAATTAATGAGAACTAACTGAATGTTTCAGAGTTCTGTATGGGGCACATAATTGATATCACATGCATGCAATCATTAGACTGATGTGATTAATATGTTTGCTCTGCTAATTAGATTTATTATTTACTTGAAAGACAGAATAGTATCATGACTAGCTAATGAACTTTGAATCTAAATTTCTTAGGTCTAAAATCCCTACTGTACCATTTATTTGCTCAAGCAGTTTTTTAACTCAATGTGTTTATAGTTTCCTTAATTTTAAAATGAGGGCGCAGATATTATTAGTATCAATCACACACTTGTTACAGGTATTGAATGCATTAATATTGAAAACTTCTCTGAATAGGGCCTAAAACAGCAAATGTTCGAAAAAACTAAGTGTGTATTACTATTTATTATTATTATTATTATTATTATTATTATTATTATTAGTTTGGTTTTGAGATATAGTCCCACTGGGTAGCTCAGGCTGGCCTTGATCTTTTGGTGACCCTCTCACCTTGGCCCTAAGTGCTAGGATTCCAAGTGTGCACTACCATGCCTGGCTTCTCCTGATTATTTTAACCCATCCCTTTTATTTAAATTTATTAAAATTTAAGAACAATTGAAGGAAGAGAACATTAGGTACTCAAGTATCATCACAAAGCTCTAGTTATTAACATTTTTCACAGTTGTTCATTGTTTTCCTTTTCTTATTTATATGCCTTTGAAAAACATTTACTCTACAATTAAAGACATTATTTGACCCTCTGACATTAACTGTATGTCTTCTAAATTCAGTATTTTAACTGTAATACCATTGCCACATTCAATAAATTTAACATTAGTATGCAATATAATATATTCTCATCTCCTTATTAATATGCTTTCTACATTGTAATATCCTGTTTTCTTTCCAAATGATTTCTTTCTAGTTATGAAGCACACATTTCATTTGGTTATTTTAAAAATCTAAATTAACTTCCAGCCTTTTTTCAATTTGTGTCAGTCTGTAATTTTTAGAGATTCTAAGCCAGTGCCTTCTAGAATGCCACATAATGTGGACAAATTCCATTCCTTCCTCATGATTAAGTTCAGTTTGAACATTTTTGACCAAAATACTACCAACATGCTGTTGCAGGCTCCGCCCTCGGTCACATTAGTTCTGCATAATTTGTTGGTACCATTACTGAAGATGCTGTCCCATCACTTGATGGAGATAATATTTTCCACATTGCCCATTTTCATGTATCTGTGCTGATAGTAGGAAGGTATCCAACAGATGAAACTGACACACAGGGAGTATGATGTGTCCTGAGAATCTTTCACCCACTTTATTTTGTCATCCTTTGACTTTTCTTACCTTATGGTATTTATTTTTCTTATTCCTCTACATTTCTTGGTTGACATTCTTTGGTAACAAAAGAGCTTCTTCTCTCTCTATGCATATTAAGATTAGATAATGTCATTATACTTGGAACAAGTTTTTATATATTTAATGAATCTTGGTTCTTCTTTTAGCAAAAGTAAAATATATCTTTCCTTTGCTATTTTTATCATAGATGTTTTAAAGGTGACAGTGGACTTTCTGTTGAAATATAGAAAACATATGAAAAATGTACAGATCTTAAGTATATAGCTGAATAACTTTTTACAAAATTTTATAACTGCACAGATAGCTTTTTATTGTTTCACAAGACTCAAACTGTCCCTAAATTAGCCAATCAGTAACTATTGTATCCTAGTTCCTATATTCTTTCGAGGTGCCTCCCTCAGTCTTTGAGCAAAGCAAGATATTTCAACCAAATCTTATTTTTTTCTTACCCTGATCAATGGCCAGGCTACAGTGGAATTTAGGAACAAAGGTTTGGCCTTTAGGCAGTGTCTTTGCTACTGGAGTGTCCGTGCTGGATATACAGGTAGTAGGTAGGTAGATACAAAGGGAGATGGATATTTAGTTTTGTTAACTAGGATAAATCTTCTTTCCTACAGATTATACCCTTTTGCACTCTCACTAGCAGTGAACAAGGGGACTATTTGTCCTGCACTGCCAACAGAGTATACTGACAAAGTTTTTGAGCTTTTGCAAAAAAAGAAATATGGTGATGGGGAAGAAATATGATAGTATCTGAGTCATAATTTGTTGATGAACAAAGCACTGAAATTTTAAATAAGGACCAGTACAGTGTGGGGTTGTGCTGTGGACTATGGCAATGGAAAATCTAATTAACTTAATGTAATTAGATAAGCTAATTTGAAATTATTTGAGAAAACAACAAATATGATGATTCTTTCCAGTGAAAATATGACAAAGAAGTTAACTGTGAAAATATTATTGATGATTTTCTTCTGTTAAATCCAGGAAAATAACATTATAATTAATTTTAGCTTTTAATATAAATAAAAAATTTATACTTAAAATAATATGAGTTTTAATACACACAGTGTAGTAATTAGGGTGATGTATCAACGGGAGTCGCTTTGGGATCTTCTCCTGGAGGGAGTGGAAGAACACATTTTGGTGTGTGTCTGGGTGAATCATGGAGCAGTGACTTCCGGCACTGTACCTGGATAGCCCCCTTTGTCTCTGTTCCCTGTTCTGCTCCGGGCATTGTCTTGAACTAAGTGGCTTTGCTGCACCATTACATTTCTGCCTTGGGGCCTTCCAACCACAGGCAGAATCTCCTGAAAGCCTGGACTCTCTCAAGTGTGGGTGTCAGGTGGTTTTGCTTCCCAGCAATAGGAAAACTGACTGATGCATAGAGTTTTCAGGATTTTTCAACCGTGTTAATGTTGGACAAAAACATTAACTTAAAAATACATGTAAATGAGAGTGTACATGCAGTCTCGCGTATGGTTGGCTCAGCACTAATCCTTATTTAAAATTTGATGTTTTCCTCATGATTTCTCCAGTAAACTTTAATATTTATTTTTGTGAAATATTAAATAATATTTGTGATTTGGGAGAGGTTTTTGTGGGAATTTAAATTTTACACTTTCCTCACCTCACCTTAATCGTGGCTCTGAACCCTCTGTTTCTTTACCAAATTGGAGATAAAAGAGAATAAGTAGCAGCAAGCAAGGATTGTAGTAAGTTCTTCCGGACGATGCCTAGGCTGTTCAGACCTGCAGTGTGGATCTTGACGCTGTTCCCACCTCTTTCTGTGGATGGTCCCTTCCAGTCCCCTGGGCTTTGAGCAGATTGTCTTCCCAGCACAGCAGCTGCTGGCAGCTGAGGAGTGGAGATGGGGCACCCTTTTGAAGCTGCCTGTGCCTGATGTGGTGCTTGGCTCAAAGAAATTTCCCTTTTCTGCTTTTGATTTGCTGTGTTTTGGGTCTTCTGTCAGTTCCAAATGTTTCTTGTCCTCAGCTCCTACCATCTGTTTTATCATTCCACTCCTCCCTCAGAAGCACTGCTAGAATTTTAAGAATCCAGGGATTGCAGTCAGCTCTTAACATCTCTCGAGCAGTCCCCTGAACAACAGAGGCTGTGTGCAAGCTTCTTTCCTTCACTTTGAGTGACTGTTGACGGCTGTCTATGTGGTGGTTGCCTACATAGGTCTCTGGCTCACGTGAGTGTGACAAGGGCTCTGTGAAGCCTGGCTTTTGTCTTCACTTTTTTTTTTTAAGATTAGAATCATTGGTACATTATGAATACACATCATCATCGCATTCAACATTGAGAGTTTGTACAGAATATGACTTGATTCTCTTTTTTTCCCCTTCCCCCAGGGACAGGCTTCCTTTCTCTGCCAGGCAGTCTTTACCACCCATGGTGCAGGACTGGTGCATTGTGCAAAGGTTTATTCATCTTGATTTAATGTATTCATGTGAAGATATGTAACAGTGAGAAAAGAAAGCTTTCTGTAGGCATTGCAGGGATCCCACTGGGGGTTCACTCTTTATTACTTATAGCAATGGAAAGTAAAAATGGCAAGTTCTATTAGCTAAGTTCAAAATACAAAAGGAAATATTAATTTCACAGGAAGTGTAAAAGGATATGCAAATGTGATCAACTCCTAGGAAAACATTGCAATATACCACTCCAGGCTTTGAAGTTATGCGGTTTAATAAACAGTTGTTAAGAACTTCATGCACCAAACATCGAATTTAAAAGCAATTATTTCTGATCACATCTTGTTGTTGAGGAAGGACAGGATTTCTTAAGCTTTTGAAAATCTATAGTAGAAAGCTATGGCAATGGAAAATCTAATTAACTTAATGTAATTAGATAAGTTAATTTGAAATTATTTAAGAAATTATTTGAGAAAACAACAAATGTGATGATTCTTCCCAATGAAAATGTGACAAAGAAGTTAATTGTGAAAATATTGTGGATGGATTTCTCCTATTAAATCTAGGAAAGCAAAATTATAATTAATTTTAGCTTTAGAGTGTACCAAGTAGTGGATTTATCTAAATGTTTGTTCTTTTTTGCTTTTTTGGTGGATTTTTCTGTATTATTCACATGTTCTTCAGGAAGCACAGACACGGAGGATTTTTTTTTAAATCAATATTGTTTCTAAATTAAAGATGTAATTTAGAAATATGGGCTATTAGGCTAGAACCTGAGGTAAGAATTTCTAAGGCGAATGTGTTTTTCAAGTCACTGACAAGGGAGAATTGCTCATTCATTCATTTTTACTTAGCATCGCCCTGATGAGAGCAGCGTTCACATTAAGATCCTTCCCACAACGTCTCCGTGTGTGTGCATTTGTAGAGAAACCATCTTGTGCAAATCAGAACCAGACTCAGGCTCTCTAAAAATAGGAGGCGCTGTTAGAAGTTGTGCTAGATTTGTGCCACACCAAGTTTGTATGCCTCAAGGTGGAAGAGGGAATTTTAAGAAAAATGGAGATTGAGAATGTGAAAGATTTCTTGAGAGATAGCACGTGAGAGACAGGCTGAGTTGCAAAAGTGGATGGCCACTGAGGTCATTTCTCTAAGAATGTTTTATAAAGCAAAATCATGAGGTGAGTGCAACGTAGATCAAAGTATAATCAGCCGATAGGATTGCAAGGTATAACCTCTTCACTAATATTGATCCAGTAGAGAAACGGGTCGCAGAGGAGGGAATGTGGAAAGAACAAGGGCATTTTTGGGATGGGAGGCACTCAGATACTCTGGTCACCTAAATAGGCAACTGATTCCTATCTGGACTTCCTGGACCAAGTGGTGCTAATTAAAGTACAATTTCAAGTTACTGTTTGTTCCTTGGGCACACAGGTCTGGCCAGTGCATCTTTATCTTTAGGCCTGGTTGTCTTCACATGTAACTCTTGCCACAATTTTGGTCTTTATTTTTTCTGCTGACCTCCTTGGTAGGCAGTCACTCTCTGTATGTTAATTTCTAATTTAGCTGCCTGTAATAATAATGACAATGTGGGGCCGGGGAGTTAGCTGAGTGGTTCCGGCGCCTGTCTCGCAAGCACAAGGACCCGGGTTAGATTCCCCGGTAACCACATAACAATACTGGGTGTGGAGACCCACACCCAGCAGCAACCAGTACCACATACCATAGTGCTGGGCGTGGTGGCTCACGCCTATAATCCCAGCACTCGGGAGGCAGAGGCAGGAGGATTGCTGTGATGTGAGTTTGAGGCTGAGCTCAGGGCCAGCCTGAACCACAAAGCGAGACCCTGTCTCCAAAAACCTAAAAAAAAAAAAAAAAAATAATAATAATAATAATGACAATGTGAGGGGAGTAAGTGGAAGGAATTGTTATTTTTATGCACAGCTAGAAGCGACTTGGCAGTGTATATTAAAAACCTGTAGTATATAATAATTTGTGCAGCAATTCCAGGTCTAGATATTTATCTTCAAATAATACGTGGACATATTCCCAAAGGTGAGGGTATGAGTCATTTTCTTAGAGTTGTTTATGAGATTAAACAGAAAACCCAAGACATCCAGAGACCAAAATTCTTGGTTAAATATTTTATTCTCTCTCTATACTATAAAACCATGCAGCCTTTTAAAGTGTTTCTGCAGACAACTCAGTAACATGGGAAGACATTTATAGTGAGTGAAAATGGCAACAGATTATAGAACATGAATGTAGAAAAGAGAGCTTATTTTAAGGAATAGAAAGGTGAGAGCTTTTTCTTTTAAAAAAGAAAGGTACTTATTTATATGGTAATATGTCTAAAGAGAACACTTTAGAATGTTTTTGATCAACTATAATTTTAATTTTTTTTCTGAAATTAACATGGATTACTTGGTAATAAAAATAATAAAAGAAAATGCACCCATCAATATGAGGCAATAAAGCATAATTCAGCTCATTATTATTTTATAAGAGCATGTGTTTACAAAACAGATATGTACTTTTTTTTAATTAGGAAAAATTCCTTAGTCGTTGTGAGTGAACAGCGTCTTCTTTAGCATCCCAGCTTTCCGGTGAGCGTGGCTTGCTGAGGACCCTGGTGCCAGGCAGAATGAAAGCTGCACTTTTAGGAGATGAAAGGCCTGCAGAAATAAAGTTCATGGGTCTTTAACAGTTTCTGGAGGTTGGCAGGCAAATACAGCTTCATACCTACACGACTCATGCATCGCATAGCAAAGAGTACTTACACTTAACTACCTAGGGGGATTCCTTTATAACCTGGCCACAAAGAAAAACTGTCTGATAATTTAAAATTCAGGTGAAATGCAATTTATGTAAAATAGAAAGTTTAAAAAATGTATATAGCAAAAAACTAGAAAGTCAAATCTCAAATTTAAATACGTGGAGAGAAAACATTTGCAAGATGTGCTAATAATTCTAATGCCAGCATTTCTAGTGTGTATTACATGTTGTATTACAAGTTAAAGAGGAAAAAAAACAGGAGCAAAAAATCCAGTGGAAAGGTAATAGAAGACTTAGAATTGAAAAACTGATATGAGTGGTCTGTAAACATATGGAATATGATTAACTTGAGTGTGCATCATCATTTGTAATTAGAGAGGATGTGGGACCCCTAAATGTGAACTCTCATGCAAGGGTGTCTGGGTGAGGCCGGGGACCCCCGCGTGCGGGACGCTGTGTAGCAGAGCAGGAACAGCTCGGCGACAGATGTGGAGTGACCGCTGGAGGTGCCGGTGGTGTGCAGGGCACAGGGCTGAAAGATACACAGCATGCTGCCTTTTAGGTAGGCTAAAAGTGGATTAATAATCTCTCTTTCTGAGAAAGAGAATTTAAGAAAGAGAAACTGTAAGAGAAACTAAAATTGGTAATCTGCACAGAATAGGATTGGAAAAAGTAAGGAAGGCAGAGAGTGATACTTTTCTAAATGTATCTTTAAAAGTAGTAGGGCCACGGGGCCGGGGAGTTAGCTCAGTGGTTCCGGCACCTGTCTCGCAAGCGCAAGGACCTGGGTTGATTCCCCGGTAACCACATAACAATACTGGGTGTGGAGACCCACACCCAGCAGCAACCAGTACCACATACCATAGTGCCAGGCGTGGTGGCTCACGCCTGTAATCTCAGCACTCGGGAGGCAGAGGCAGGAGGATTGTGATGTGAGTTTGAGGCTGAGCTCAGGGCCAGCCTGAACCACAAAGCGAGACCCTGTCTCCAAAAACCTAAAAAAAAAAAAAAAAAGTAGTAGGGCCAGGGATTTAGCGCAGTGGTTCTGACATCTGCCTGGCAAGCTCAAGGTCCCAATTTCGACCTCTGGTGCCACACACCACAGTGCCAAGTGTGGTAACTCACTTCTGTAATCCCAGCACTCAGGAGGCAGAGGCAGGAGAACTGCTGTGAGTTTGAGGCCAGCCTGGGCTACAAAGTGAGTTCAGAGCCAGCCTGAACTACAAAGCAAGACCCTGTCTCCAAAAAAAAAAAAAAAAAAAAAAAGAGAAGGAGTTAGAGAAAAGAAGAAGAAGGAAAAATTCTGAGCTTCATACATGTTTTCATAGTGGTATTGGTGGAACACATTTGAAATTATTTTACATCTCCTGTAGGATTAAATGAATGTATTAAGTTTTGGGAAAGCTGGATTATAACTGTGGAAGAAAGATTATATAAGTATGCTTTTAGGGAAGAGCCTTGAGCTGTTGGATTGGTGTCAGGAATATTAATAAAAATATATAAATAACTGAACTTGAACCTACATCCCTGTAATCCGCACACTTTGGAGTCTGGACTACATAATGACTCGTTATATATTTAGAGTTCTTAGCTTTGTCATCTTAAAAGACCCGTAAGTAGTGACACTCCCAATAACAACAAAGACAGCACCTTTTTCGGTTTTTTTGAATAACTTTCCCCACCAAAGCAATGATAGACACTTAAAAAATAGCTGATTCCAGATGTACAGTAGGGAAGGTACAATATCTTCCCGATAGAGTTAAAGTCATCATCTTACAAGTGATACATGCACACCTATGTTTACAGCAGCACAACTCATAATAGCTAATCTTGGGACTGGTCTTTATGTCTGTCGGCAGATGAATGGATAAAGAAAATGTGTTATTTACACACAATGGGGTACTATGCTGCCATAAAGATAGATCAAGTCAAATTATTTGCAGGGCAATGGATGCACCTTGACTGTAATGTTAAGTCAAATAAATCAGATGGCAAGTTTAAATATTTCATGATTTTCTTTTATACATACATACACATAGAATAATGGAGGAGAGATCGCCTTATCCAAAGGGTCAGAGTTAACACAGCAGCAATAGGGCCAGCTTTGGTTTGTGAACTTTTCATCTGATATAGCGAAAAGAACACAGCATTTTTTGGGTAATGTAATGGCAGTCTAGTACTGAGGTAATATTCACACCACATTAACATTCTACAAAGCCAAGGTCTGGCCTCTTAAAAATGTTGATGACATGATATATAAAGACAAGCCAAAGAATTGCTTTAGATTTAAGGAGACTAAAGAAACATAGTGACTGAAAGTAATGTAAAATGGTACTGGGGAGAACGGCCATACGGTACATGCTTAGGATCCAGGAAATATGAACGCAGACTTTATGTAAAGCATGCATCAGCCTTAAGGCCCCTGCATTGTATCATTGTCCATGTGAGAGACTTCCTTTATTCTTAGGAGCTTTTGATGCCTGCAGTTATAATCCACATGATTTGGTACAAGGCAGGGTGGTTTGTTTGTTTGAGGAAAGGGGAGTGGAGGATAAGGAAGAAGGAGAGCAGGTATGACAGACTTATAGAAAACTGGTGAAGTGTAGGGTGTTGGGGATTCATTGTATCATTCTTATATATTTTCTGCATTTAAAAAAATTTCTTTGAATGTGAAAAGTTCTTTTAAAAAATACTAAAAGTCTCAAAGCGTTTATTCTGAACTTGCTCCTTGGCTGTAGTTTCAGGTATCAAAGCCCGTTTCCCAGACTCAGTGACTATTTAGTGTCCACTTTGAGACAGCTCTTTTATTCTAAAGCTGTTACCCAAATGACTTTAGGGGTGTCTATGTACCTAATATCATATTCTAACTAAAAATCATTTCCTGTTACTGTAAAATTGAGTATCAGTATCCACAGATAAGAGGCTTTGTGTGCTCCTCTGTCTTGTAGAAACCATAATGTTTTCTGCTTTGAAGCAGCTTTGCCCACCCTTCTTTTGGACAGGATATGATCACTGCTGGGATAAACCATGCAAATAACGTTGCAGCACAGGACAAAACATCCATCCCAAATAAAGCCACTTAGCAATGATGCATGTTAATATCTCATTGGAATCAACTATAGCCTTTTCTGACTTGGTTAATTTACGTAGGGACTATAAAGAAATGTCAGTAATACTAGCAGTACTGGAATTATTTATACTTGTTTTTATCATAAGGAGTTTCGATGTCTAAGTGCAACTCACCTACCATTACATAACTGTGTGGCTTTAGTCAAGGTATCTAACTGTGTAACTTGTATTTTAGGAGGTTAAGATAAAACTTAAATGCAAATGTCAAGTGTATACAGCATACGGTACCCTCATAATTGGCATTTAATAAATAGCATTATTTGTCTTTCAGTGGTGGGTAGAAATCAGCGAAGTATTTATCAAAGTTTGTGGGATACATGAAAGACTTGATATCTATCAAAATTTGGTATTTTCTGTGGTTATGATAATTGTGATATTGAACATACAGTACTAAATCTAAAATCTACAGTTCATGTACCAGCCCTACAACCTGTTATGTGCTCTCTTTGTAAGGGAAGCTGTACTACTGAGCTTCATTTTTGTCATCTTTACATGGAAATGATTCACCCATTTTTCTAAACTATTAGGTTGAAAAAATTGATATGGTAAAAGAGAATGAGCTAGAGGTAGACAACTGGGGGACATTCACTGCCTTTACTTTTGGAGACTGAAAGCTCTATCCATTTTTCCGCTGATATGGATCTCGTTGCAGGACCATGTGCAGAAGAAAGAGATCTGATAGGAAGACAGAGAGAAAACAGAGAGAGAGACACAGGCCAGGCTATTTCTGTTTTCTGTTTTCTTTTGTTTTGTTTCAGAGAGAGTCATATTATGTAGCCCAGGGAAGCCTTGAACTCCCTCTGTAGTTCAGGGTGGTCTTGAACACATGATCCTTCTTCCTTATTCTCCTGAATAGGATTGCTTTTTTCAGATCAGTAAGGTCCTTGAAAAACTACAGGAATGCAGCCTGAGGGCAGCTCTTCAATGGCCTCACTTCCATTGGACCCACTTGTTAATGATCCCATCACTGGCACCAGCACCACCCAGAGGGCCAAGTTTTCAGGAGTGAACCTCAGGGGAGTGTGCTCAAGCTATATCCAAGCCATGGCACTTACAGGGAAAAAGAAAGTTTCACTTTCTTTTCACAAAGACGTGGGCAAGCCAGAAGGAGATGCAGTTCCGTGGACTGCTCAAGGCCATTACCCTGAGAGAGCATTCCAATACTGGGGCCGAGATCCCCTGACAAAGGGCTAAGATTGGGGTGAGAAAGAAACAAGTATGACTGATGCTGTGAGTCCCTGGCCTGGCTTTCAGGGAGGCTATGGAATTGTCTGCTTTACATTTAGCCCCCAAAAGATATTTGTGTCTACTGTTTCTGTCATACCACAAAAAAGTGCATATGCAATACCAGACCAAAGCCAAGCAAAGTAAACTAAAACTTATGGAAGGAAGAAATCTCAGGATTTAAAGCTAAAATGAAATAGCTCTGTAAAAGCCTGTCAGAATATCTATCTTTTTCTCATCACCCTGGACTGTTGCTGATTTGGCCATATTCTGGCACCATATCTCAGTCTGTAAACTGACATTTAGGGGTTATAAAACCAAATAATCTCCAAATCCCTTATTTCATTTTGAGAAGAATTTGGTTCTACTTTAGTGCCATAATTGACCTAATGGCTGACTTTTACCATATGTCTCATTAATATCTTAATTTTCTTCTTTCCTCATTAAACTTTATGAAGATCAAGTATGATATTTTCTTTTGAAGTGCTGTTGTCTTAATGCCTGGACATTTTCTGATCCAAGGCTCAAAAATGGATTGTAGTAAATTGTAATAAATTGTCTTGTCCCAGAAAATAGATGGCATGCCATCAAACCCTAGTCTGTGTAGTAGCCCATTGTTTTGCAGCTTCTGAAAATGATTGAAAGAGACAGAAAATAAAACTCAAAATTGTCTAAATGAAAAAGTTACTTTACTGGATAATATGGTTAAAAAGCAGAAACACGGCTTTTGCTGAATTCAGAAGATCAGATGACCTTTTTGTTCTTAGAGGGTATCCCCGCTAAAGGCAGGAACACTTCCTGCAGTATGTGCTCATTCTGTCCTCCACATGTATCGAACCCCACTGGTAACGGTGAGTTACTGGGGAATTAGTGACTGTTCAGTTTTGACATCACTGGCAGTGACGTGGCTATCTGCCCAGGGTGACCAACCTGTTCTTTGAAATGTGCCCATCCTTGAAGCTGGGGGTAGAAATTTTTTTCTGAACAATATGAAGTAAAAATCGAAGGGAATAGCTTTTTCAAATTGGTTGCTGATAGAAGCAAACAGGGGCATAGGTGGAGAAGCAGAACAACAAAATCTACCATCAAGTAGCTGTCACTTGCCAACCTAGGAAATGGTGCCAGTAAAGGTGCCCTGCCCTATCTGAGAAGGTCTTCCGGCTTGTGTGTAAGGCATTCCTTACTGACTGACAGAGTGTCATTGCTTAATGGCAGGGAGTGTCTTTGACATCAATTATATCTTAATACCACTAAGCAGAAATTAAAAAGCTTTAATGAGATCTTCAACCTATTGATGAATGCCCATGACAGTAGCTCGTGCCATTGATATGTGGAGTCAAATATATTTACCCGCTGGGGATGTCATTGTTTAAATGGCCCTATTGATTTTGGATGCTGGCAGGAAGGTTCCAAGTTGCCTTAGGGAAAACAGCAGAAGACATAACTAACTCCATGTTATGTAGTCATGAATTTGACCTAGATGAACTGAACCATTCGTTCAGAGGAAGTCTTTCCTAGGAAGAGTCTCCGGGAGAACTAGAAAAGTTCTATTTTTATTCTGTGTTTGTTGATGAATTCATTTGTAAAAGCTACTTCTAGATGTCCCCCACATTATAGTTATATTAAAAAAAGGCTTAACACATCAAGTAACTTGAAGGTTATGGAATGAATGTTCAGATTATTAACTAGTTTTTGTTATAATTATTGATGGCTGTGTAACTATCCTAAAACTTTATAGCTTAGACCAGTGACTTAAAATTGGTTATAGCGTTCTATAGCCAGAGCTGGGGCAGGGCTCAGTTGATTACCTGTTCTGGTCTTTATGTATAGGTTAGGTTTTAGGGGGCTGCGTTGAGATTTTGCCAGCCTGGAATATCGAAGAAGGGTCATTCCCATGTCTGATTCCTGGGTATTGTACACCTCACCGAGGTCATACCCAAGGTTTCTTTGGTTGTGGTAATCTACACTGTGCTTCCTTATATTATGGCAGCCCAGTTTTCCAAAGTAGAAAGCGCCAGGCTTCTTAACTCTCAATAGGGGCTGCAAGACTTCTTAAGTACCACCTTTGCAGAAGCTGCTGCTGCAGACATTAGAAGGAATTTGGTGCAATTGGGATTTCATCTGTGGAAATTCTGATGTATTTATTTCCCTATATGATTTTACATTCTTATCTTATATCCTTATACTGATTATGGAGCAGCTTGCCCATGTATCAGCTCTTCTTTGTTTCCATGTGAAATCTTCAGGAAATGTAGATTACTAGAAAGAAAACTCAAGCCCTGAATGGAAGAGAAGAAAGCAGGGTGCAACATCTTGTTTTAATTGTTCATAGGAAATCCAGATTTCGCTGGATATGTAGAGCCTGGTCACATATCCTTACCAGATGAAAGGCGGATTACAGTCTTCTCTCCTCATTCCCAGTTGTTGGGCTTTTAACCTCGTATTCTAGGAAGCAGGAGGCCCAGATTCCAGGTAGGACTAAGTTACCAACTTCCTGATCCTCTGGAAAAGTCATTTAATCTCTGAACCACATTTTCCCTATGTCCACATCAAGAAGATTGGACTAAAGATCCGTCAGAATTCTTTTAGTTCACCTGTTCACTTATTTTCCAAATAGACATTCATGTTTATGCATCAAGTTTTATAGGAAAAACTTGCTTTCCTGTTTTCATGGAAAAGTGTGAGAGTCACCTTGGAGGAGGGGAAGTGGGGAAATGATGATGCCGCATGAAAGTGACCAAAATCTAGATGCTAATGGCAGATTTATTAGGCTGGAAACATACTCTTATAGCAGTAAAACAGAGTCACAAGGGCAACAGGTCAAGCTTGGGAGAGGGGGAAGAGAAACCTCATTATTTTGAAGAAAGACCGACACAGTTAACCATTACATCTTGAGCAGCCAGAACACCATGCTTAAACGACATCTAGTCTCGAGGACATGTGTAACCAGGGCAGCATGTAAATAGATGGTTATCTAACGGAAAGTAGAACAAACAAGGAACAAAGACCTCATTAGGTTGCCCTCAAGCATTGGTGGTCATGTGTTATGTGTCCCCGGTTCCATCCATAGAAAAGAATATTTACAGTAGATTAAAAGTCTTTGTTTTTAAATACCTTTTTTCTTTCCTGCCCAAATTCTTGGTGATACTGCAGCTGACTAATTTCTTGGCATTTATTGCCTTCTGGTCAGAACCTAGAACATAACTTTTTTTGTTTGTTTGTTTGTTTGTGTTGAGGTAGGTTCTCGATTTGTAGTTCAGACTGGCCCTGAGCTCACTATAGAGTCCAAGACAGCCTTGAAATTGCACCATCCTCCTGCCTTTGCCTCCCAAGTGCTGGGATTACAGGCATGAGCTACCATGCCTGGCACTGTAGTATGTGGTTACTAGAGATTGAACTTGGGACCTTGTGCTTGCTTGCAAGGCAGACGCTGGAACCATTGAGCTAAATTCCCGGCTTCAGAACATACCTTTTTGATGAAAAGGGAGGTTTAAAATTTCACTAAATAATTCATTGTTTTTATTTCATACAATTTCTAATTAGTTTTTAGCCAACTCTCAAGAAAAGACATGCACAAAACATAAAAGTTGGAACAAAACTGTTAAGCAAGGTTAAGGGAGGAGAAAAGGAAGACATGTGAGAATTGTTTCACATAAACTGGACTAAAGCTAGATCTGCTCTGAGCTCTGACCCTTTTAGACAGCAAAGCTAATAAAAGAAGTAAGTTACATAATTCCATTATATACAAAAGAAAAACAATATTTTTTTTCAAAAAGGACAAAATCATAACTGAAAAAACAATAGCAAAAAGGAACAACATTTCATTAAAATAATATAATTGAAAACGTAGCAGCAGAAGTTACCTTAAGGATCTAGATCTGCTTGTTTCTTAGATTCACCCTGGATAGTACACCAAGGTGTTCTGTAAAGTGGAACTCCAAAAAGACTTTTCCATCCATTGCTAATCAGAGTCATCTGTGTGTCATCTGCCTTTGTCGTGAGCTTGTTAAGTAGAGATGAATGTGTAGCAGACAGAGAAATGGGTTGGTTTCTTCCTGTCCGAATCAGGAAGACCTATGAAATAAAGAAATACTAGTGACAGAAGGTAGGAGCCTGATTATATTGTGTTTCGTGGCCAGTGAACAACTGTAGAAAAATTTCCCCATATTCTAGACTCTGTTTAACACTCCACTTTTCTGTCTTGATGTTAACTGTTCCCATTATCTTGTTCCCTGTTAGCAAAAGTCACTGTGATTATTTTGCTAAATGCCATTGTTCTTATGAGTGTTGGCACATGAAACAATATTTTACTATTCTTGATTTGTTAGCCTTCTGATGGTACTGACATATTAATTATGGAAGAGCCAAGAAAATTTCAGGCAAAAATAGTGGCATTTCAAGTTATTCTCATGAATATTGGATTACTTTCTAATTAGCATAGGCATTTTGCCAAGATTTTTGAATGTTTATAATTTGGATGGCAAGTGTCCTGTGGAGGGATCATATTTGCTTGCATGCTCTGCTTGGCATTTGGCCTATTTTCAGCAATTCGTGGATATTAACCCCAAAATAAGATAATCAAATTTGTCAAATAAACCCCAGATAACTGGGTCTTACAGACTCCCTATTACATAGGGGTGTGTTTTTAAAATAACTTTATGTTAAGATAAAGATGAGTTTTATTTATTTAAGATTTATTCATACAACAGATATTTATTGAGCATTTAGTTTGTTTTAGGCAACAAATAAAATGTTTTTATTGAGCTTTTATTTATTTAGGAGAGAGGGACAATAAATGAACATCATAATTCAGGCACTGATCTTACTTCTAAAACTATGAAAGACATTAATATGTCAGAAGGAACCATTAAGGGAGGCCTTTGGAAGAGGTGACATTTGACTGAGCACTAAATGCCATGTGGGAGCTCATCAGGATAAAGCTTTCGGAAAAAGTATTCAAGGTATTAGTAATAGCAAAGGTAAAGATTATGATGCAGTAATAACTTGTGATCCACCAGAGATAGAAAATATGAGCCAATGTTATTATAGGCAGTTGAGTTAGATAAAAATTAACATAAAGTCAAAAAGGGACTGGATTCTTAAGTCAGAGCAGAAGTAGAGAACATCTCAAAACTGTTCCTGCACCTAAAGGCCAGATTGCCAGTTTAAATTCACAGTGCCCAAATTTATATACTTCCTAAGGAGTGAGTAGAAGCTTGAGATTATAATATGATTAGTTCCATTCTTTGGGATTTCTCATTGTCTCACTGTAGGTGAGTCATGCTCTCCCTCTCACTTAGGCTAAGACTAAAACTAAGACTGACTCCTAAGAGTGTAAGACTGAAGACTAGAGTAAGACTGTATTTTTGAGCAAGGTTAATGTTGTTATCCCAGAGCCCTTGCTATGGGTCCTACTTCCCCTTGGCTCAACGTTATCTTAGCAGCTATGCTTGTAATCATATTGGTTGAGTACAGTTTGACTTGAGTCGTACCTACCTCATGACTTTGTCCTTCAAAAGATTCTTGGAGAGATGGCCTCAGTGGCAACCTACGAGGGACCTCTCCTGTCTCTCAGGAGTGATTCCCAGAGAATCTATTTCTATTCCCCAAAAAACTTTCCTAGGTAAGAGGAATGAGCAGGGGTCACTTTTGTAAGACTACAAAACCTTGAGCAAAAGATAGAATGTCTCAGCTGCAATGCATGACCGAAGGAGGCCTTTAGACTGCGGCGTGACACGAGCAGATTTACTTTCACTACACTTCCACTTGTTAGGGACCTCTCAACATGAATTTTTTTTTTTTTTTTTTTTTTTTTGACAGGGTCTCGCTTTGCGGTTCAGGCTGGCCCTGAGCTCAGCCTCAAACTCACATCACAGCAATCCTCCTGCCTCTGCCTCCCGAGTGCTGGGATTACAGGTGTGAGCCACCACGCCCGGTATGTGGTGCTGATTGCTGCTGGGGTGAGTCCCCACACCCAGTATTGTATGTGGTTCCCGGGGATCCAACCCGGGTCCTTGCGCTTGCAAGGCAGGTGCCGGAACCGCTGAGCTAACTCCCCGGTCCTCAACATGAAGTTTTTGGTGAGTATATGAAAGGACCACCTTTATAGGAAGAAGGGTTTATTTACTCTAGTTTCAGTTGGTAATATTTAATTTATTAACTTTCTATATTTTTAAACTTTCATTTGAGAGCATATAGATTAACTCAGATTATCTTATACAGTTTATGGATATTATAAAACAAACTCAATTTAAAATTTGCATTTACTTAAATTTATCCATCAGTATTTTAAAATTCATTTGCAAGTGTATGTCTTTACTTTTTAAAAACATCTCAAATACTTGGCAGGGCAGTTCACAATCTTAACAGGCAAAATCCTTCCAAGCTTTGAAACTATATTTTGAAACAAATACATATACTAGATCTTAATGTAAATCTGCTTGTCTTAAACAACCCAGTACCCTTACCACGCAATTCTCTTAAACCTAGTAACTTAAAATTAGATATCAACATGTAAACACAGAGGAAAAATGCACCAAGACAGGAACACCTGTGGCAAGGCTTTAACAGGAGTGACAAGCTGCCAGGCTGCCTGGGACGCTGGTGGGAGAGCCCTGGGAGTGTGGCGGGGTCTC